>PVIR01005457.1:0-72067 GCA_004026965.1 Petromus typicus
ACAGAAAAGATGAAGGTAAAAATTCCAGACAGACATAATCTAGTATGAAAAAAAATACAAGGCAGGAATAGACTTCAATTATTTAAATAGACAGAAGCTGGTGTTCATTATAGATAAAGTCCTCTCTCAAATATAAGTATAAAGGTGAAAGTTTGAAAAGACAATTTTCTGACCTTTTATTCCATACTAATTTAAAAATGCTCAGACAACTTGTACTGGCTTAGAAATTAGTAAATGTAATCTCCATTTAGGGGAAATCTAAGTTCTCAAGGGTTGAGGACAGAAAGTAAAATTAGCATACTCTGGGCTTCATCAAAGAAGATTTCCTGGAGGAAAGGACATTGGAGGAAAGTAGCAAAGACTCACAGAGACATGGAAAGCGAAAGAGGTGCTCTGTTCTGGACTTGGACAATTGACAGATATTGTAAACTGCAGTCATTACAGAAGCACAGGAATTACAGGTACAGGAAGTGTTACTGCACATTTGTCATTCATCTTCACTCCATTTTTCCCCCTCCCCTTGAGAGCCACTTAGAAACCTGTAGGCCAAAGTTTGCTGTCTATTTTCTGTTCTGCTCTTTGAATTCTTATCTTGCCTAAAAGTTGAGAATGTCTTTTAGACTTTCTGTTTCCTCATCATGTCCCTTTCTCCGCTTATCCCCATCATTTCATGCAAGGCAAGCCTATTTACAAGTGGGACCCCTGGCCTTTTCCTGCCATGTTGCTGTGCCATCTGTACTTCCTACCTTTGTCATCTCAGGAGTATCCTCCCCACTTTACTCTCAGCCATATGAAGTCAATTCACATTTTGAATCAGAGGCTTCAGAAATCATTTCTCCAAATATTAACCAGTTACTTTTGGCTTTCCTTTAGTATGGATTTCCTTGTAGTTTTATATTTGACTTTGTCTTGCTAAAATGAGAACAATATAAGGAAGAGAGAGGCATTACCCAGCTTCATGTCTGAAAATGTGTGAATTTGTATTCTTATGAAGAATGATGGCCTTTTTTTTTTTTTTTTTTTTTTTTTTTTTGAGACAAGGTCTCGCTTTGTGTTTCAGGCTGGCTCTGAGATCAGCCTCAAACTCACATCACAGCAATCCTCCTGCCTCTGCCTCCCGAGTGCTGGGATTACAGGCGTGAGCCACCATGCCTGGCACTGTGGTATGTGGTGCTGATTGCTGCTGGGCATGAGTCTCCATGCCCAGTATGGTATGTGGTTACCGGGGATCGAACCCAGGCCCTTGCGCTTGCAAGACAGGCGCCAGAACCACTGAGCTAAATCCCCGGCCCTGATATCACAGTGACATATGTGCACCCATGTTTATAGCAGCCTAATTTGTGATTGCTACACCCTGGAAACAACCCAAATGTCCATCAACTGGAGACTGGATAAAAAAGCTGTGGTTCTTCTACAGAATGGAGTATTACTCTGCCATAAAAATGATGAGTTTGAATCATTTATACTTAAATGGACATACCTTGATGATATCCTCATAAGTGAAATAAATAGAGCACAGATAGGTACATATCACATCTTTTCTCTGGTGTGAGAAAATAAAGATGTAAATGAGTCTTAGAGTTGTATGTTATATATTGTGAAATAGAAAATGCTCAATGTAAAATAGGGAGAAGGGGGAAAAATGATTAGATTGTAACAAAAAAGTAAGGAAACAAATTTTTTGTATATGGGGGGGCGGTAGGGTGGGTAGGTCTATGGAAAAAATGAGAATTAAGTTGTGTCTTATACTGGTACAAATTCTCATTATGGAGTGCAATCATGATGCGTATATGTGATGTACCAATAAAGATTTAAAAATTAAAAAAAAAAAAGAATGATGGCCTTTAGATTCTGTATGTCTGATTACTTTCAAAGGAAAAATTGGAGCTGGATCATCTGTAGAACATTATGGAAATGAGAACGAGCTAAGTAGTAGATGTATAGAAAGCAATAGAATATAATGTCAGACTTCGCTTGGTCCCTCCGCCCTCCCACCCACTTTCGTGTGGCTCCAGCACCACTCTGTAGTGCTTGGGGCCAGCTCAGCCACTGTGCCCATGCTGTGTCTGTGTTGAATGAGTATTGATTTAATTTATTTAAGCAGTGGAGATTAATTGGTAACTTTTAAATATTTTGCAATACATTTCTAGAATGTCTGAAAGGCATCATTGTTAGATATCTTCTCAATCATTGAGGGATAATATTGTGATATGATCATTTTCTCCTAGATAAAAACCTTCATGTTTGCCCTGATTTGTTGTTTGCTTCAGAAGAGGGGGGTGTGGTATGGTGAGAATTTGTATTAGATATAATCTGGCTTTGACTAATATTTTTGGTCTTTTTGTTGAAAAAGGAATCACAACAGAGCATAATAAAAAAAAAAATCCAAGAAAACAATGCGTTGCCAATCATGGATTTGGATAGGCATTTGAGTAGTTAATTTCAGGGCACTCCCTCTTTTTTCTGTGGGACATTCCGTGGTAAGTCTGGCTCATCTTACTCTCTGTGTGTCTTCCCAGGGCCTTGCCTCTCCGGGCTCTGAAATCGAGATGGTAGGTCAGGCCCTGAAGATGTTCACTGGGCACAAGGCTCGCAGGTCAGGAGCTAAAAGACACCGGGGTGAGAAGACCACTGACTTTTTCACTCTGTTCTTTTTCTTTTAGCTCAAGCCAGGGCAGAACAGCTGCAGGGACAGTGACAGCGAAAGCGCCAGCGCAGAATCCAAGGGCTTCCCGCGGAGCAGCTCCCGTGAAAGACTCAGCGATGTAAGTTAAAACAAAAAAAAGCGAAGCCACTGGAGCACTGTGTTGGTTTGGGTCTCACGGGCATCACACGCCCATCCTCTGATTGTTTTGTGTCCCTGGATAACTGCAGTTCACACTTCCACGGTGTGTGCATGTTTGTACCTTGTAGTTGCCATGTCCTTCTAAATCGTACTTTATCCTAAAATGTATTTGAACAGATTATAAAGTAGGTGGAAGTATCTGTTACCTTAGAAACAACATATTACAAAAGCAAGTGGTTCGTATTTTATTCATGTTAGAAATGGGAGATGATATCATTTAGCTGTGGGCTTTCTGTCATTTCTTCATTTAGGAAAATGGTTACAGTTCTTTTGTGTCATTTTTTTCATGTAGGAATGGAATGCTAATCCTGGCCATTCATTTGGGAGAGAAGGAATTAAATTTGCTAGCCTCATAGAGGTTCCTGTCACCTCTGTAGACCGAATTCTAACTACTCTCAGCCTCCAGTCCACCCCCACAAGAGTTTCCTCTGCTTTTCCCGAAAACCACCTGCCCTCTTTGGACTTGCTTATCTTCTTCCCTTATGTGTCATTTTAACACTATTCTGAAGGCATCAGTGCAAATTGGATGAAGTAAAAATGAACTTATTATTGATAAAGACAAAGGAACATTAGTAGATTAAGTGAGATAGTAGTCCTATGAAAGAAAGAGCTAGCAAATCAGTGTTCATGTGTTAAGAAATAGTAGAGTTATGATATATAATGAGGAGAAAAATCCATTGTGTCTTGTCTTCCTTTTTTTATTTTTTTTAAACAAGGTTCACTATGCAGCCCAGGCGAGCCTCAAATTCATAGCAGTTCTCCTGTCTCTGCCTCCCATGCACAGGGATTACAAGTATGAGCACCACCTATTTTAGTTTTTAATGTTGTCCATAGCAATGGTCTTTATTATAGTATATACAATGAACCATTGTTACAGAATATTAGTACCTATTTTTCATAAAAAAGGAATTATATTTTACTAATAGGATAATAAACAGAGAGGAGTTGATGTATACTTTTTGAATATATCTATCTTAGAACTATATACTCAAAATTTTTAAAATTCTATTTGCTGGGAGGTGTCCACTCACATGAAACACTACAGACTACTGTAGAGTAATGAACCATTCCCCTTGGTAATACAGCATTGGTCACTCTCAGGCAAAGCAAAGCTGACCACCCAAAGACACAGCCACTTTCCTGCATGTCTGTGTTGCGTAGGGTGAGATTTGATGGATAGAATATTTATTCAGACAAGAACTATAAGTAGAGTAAATAAAATGCAACTATTTTCCATAGTACTGTTTGATATGTCAGCTGTAGGTAATTACTTCACCTTATTCTAATGTGATATAATATCGATAAGCTAAAATACAGAGTATGGACTCAGTCTTTTGTTGTGACTGTGGCTTTTCTTTTTGCATATAGCATATGTTTGTGTGTTCATGTCTTTCTTTCTCTTATGATAGAATCCTCTACCCCTAACACCTCACAAACTGAATTTCAGTAGCAGTTCTTAGCGCATAAGTGGCTGTTCTTCTGAGGCTGTTCTGCTTTTACTGTGGGATCTCACCAACTCTGGAAATTATCCCATGGTTATTGAGATTTTCTTTGTGGAGTGCAGACAGGAAAGTCATGTCAGTGCAGTGGGCAAGAGCCCAGTCTTTCAGATCTTTGGCATGCCTGCTCTGAACTCACTTTGCATTAGATCAAGAGATACATCGAAAGATACATATTCATGAACTGGAAGATTGAGATGTTAACCCTACCCTAAACTATTTACAGAATTGGTGTGTTCTCATAAAACTCACTTTCTTGCAAAAATATATACAGATTGGTTTGAGGATCTGAATAACCAGTGCAGTCTTTCAAAGGGCGGAGTTGGAGGCGTCACTCTTCCCAGCTTCAGAACGTCGCTGCAGAGCTGCCTAACCAAAACAGTGCGTCCGGCGGAGAGCACAGAGAGCAGCGAAATAGAAGTGAAAATCCAGGAATGGATCCGTAATAAACAGGCCAACTCTTTTGGACATTAGTACCAGTTACTCAATGAGGAAAAAATTTTCTCTTCCACAGATTTTTTTGGGAAAATGGAATTTCCACGTGGAAACAAAATGAGTTTGAACCAATACATCACACTATTGAAATAAAGTGGCTCCAAATGGATAAATGATCTTACCATAAGTGCTAGAACCTTAAAACATTAAAAAAAAAATGTATAGTCATATCTTCATGAGCTTCTGTTTTACATTGAATTCTTAGGTAAGATTTAGGCAGCATAAAAAAAGAAAAATATATAAATTACACTTAAAAATTTGAACATTAAAGGACATTACCAAAGAAGTAGAAATACAATGTATAGAATAGGAAAAAGCCTATATATCATGTAATTATTAAGTGTTTACTATCTGAAATATGTAAAGAACTCTTAAGACTCAATCATAAAAGGAAAACCAAATTAAAAACTAAGCAAAGAATTTAAATAGATGTTTCTGCAAAGAAGAGATACAAGGACACAATAAACACATGGGAAAATGATCAAAATCATTAGTCACTAAATATATCCAAATGAAATCTATGAGAAAACATTTCTTTAAATGTGCCTATTAAAAAAATAAAAAGTAGTATTAGCAAATACAGGCAGTAGCTATAGCATTCATACGTTGCTGGCAGGAATATAAAACTGTACAGCCACTGTAGAAAGCAGCACATTCCTCAAAAAGTTAAATGTAATGTTTCCATGTAGCCTAGATATTCCATTTTCAAATGTACATTCAAAAGAATTGAAAATCGGAACTGAAGCAGACGTGAAGTCCAGTCTTCAGTGCAGTATTATTTCTAGTAGCAAAGGGTAGAAGCAGCCAGTGTGTCCTGCAACAGGCAAATGATAAAGTGTGATATGTTCATTCAGTGGAATATACTCAGCTATAAAATGACGTGTCATCCTGATATGGAGTAGGACATGGACAGACCTTTAAAGTATCTTGTAAAACAATACAGACATAAAAAGACAAATATTTATGACTTCACTTACATGTCCTTGGACAGGCAAATTATCGTGACAAAAAGTAAAATGGAGTTACTAGGCATGGAGAGTTCTTCCTTCATAGCTATAGAGTTTCTCTTTATAGTGATAAAAATTTTTTTGGAAATAGTCACAATAGTCTCATAGCATTGTCCATGCAATTATTCCCACTATTATATGCTTTAAAATGACTAAATGGGAAATTATGTCATATATATATACATATATATATATATATATATATATATATGCACAATTAAAAACAAAAATAAAAGTTAAGGTTCCAGTCATGTCAGCCCATATCAAACCAATAAATAAAACATGCAACAGTTCATATTGTTTATTATTAAAATTCATTTTTGCAATGTTATTAAAAATAAAGAAATCATAGAAATAGGTACCAACAAACAGATACCAGGTTTTGCTTAGTGAGATGTTCTAAAACCACCAGCCACTAATTCCTTAGGTAGCAAGAGTTTCACCTGGGGCGGTATGGCAAAATAAAATTTGTTGAGCTGAAAATCTTTGAATATTCAGCCTAATAAAATTATTTCTTTGAATTCCAGGACAGCCCAAACTCATAACTAAAGAATCAATATGTCACCATTTTTGCTTAGAAGAAAATTATAGTAAAACCTTGGTATGTGAACATTTATTACACTTCTAATGCAAAGCACTTGTCTATCAAAGCAAAGACAGAGACATTGTGATTATGTGATATTGCAGGTCATGTGCTACTCATATTGCAAGACATTGTTTATCATAAAGTTAAAATTTCTCCAAAATGTTTGCTCCTTTTGTAGAATACTCACAGATCAAGGAACCCCAAATTCAAAATTTGGCTGTCCTGTGATTTTACGAACATGAGAAAGCAAGGATGTTCAGTCAGAGACGACTAGTGGACTTCAGTCTTTGTTTTCACAGTATTTCCTATATCACTTTCTGTTGTGCTTATTTTTATATTTCTCAAACACATGAAAAATATTTAATAATGTTTATTGTACTAATAGTGTCTATTTTATTTGTTCTTTCTTGTCCTCTATATAGGCCATGTTTTTCTGCTTCTTTATACTCCTGTCATGTTTTAGTAAATGCCATTTTTATGAGTTTTTCCTTTCTGGGTGCCAACTAGATCTGATTTCTATCAGCGTGCCTTATTCTATGATGTAAACAGTCTTCTTGGAAATAGTTTCATTTTTCTTTTGTGTTTGCTTTTGTATTTATTTGTGTGAGACCAAAACAACCTTTATTCTAAAGGCGATTTTTGTTCAATACTGAGTGCACTACCTAATGCCTGAGGTATTGAGTGTCCCCCTCCACTGTAATGCAAATTTCCTACCATTTTGAGTCCAGAAATGGTTCTCTTAACTCTTTTTCACTGATTGTTTCCCTTACCTCAGATGTTTTTCTTCCATAGGTGTACAGACGAGTACTGAGGTTTCTTGATTCTTTTTCTAAAACTGTCATCACACTCTTCTCAGCTCCACCTGTTAGAAATGTGTTCGCTTGTGCAGACCCGAGGAATGAACTCACAGGCACAAAGACCAGCAAAAACAAGGCTTTAACTGAGTCTTGCAAGTCTCGGTATCTGGTCAGCAGGCACACCCAAGGCAGTTACTGAGAGCAGTTGAGCCCCTTCATACAAGTTCCTTTGCCTTTTCTATTTTGGGCTTGGTATCATGGGGGCACAGTCTTCCTGATTCCTGTCTATACTCTTGGCCCATTCCCGGTACATACATTGGATTTAAGGGCACAGAATTAAGCCACAAGTGGGTAACTTCTTAACTGCCACTACTTTTCCAGAGTTCTCATAGTGAAGCCACATTTTATTGACTCTGTCCCTTTTGCTTTTGTTTAGAAACCTTTTTTTTTAGATGCCCAATTTACATTAAGTCTGCAAGAATGTAGGCAGTTTTGTCTACTAGTAGTTTTCCACTCAAAGTTAAAGACTTACTAGATGGCTTCAAGTTTCTATTTCTTACAACTTTGGCCTACCTGATTCTCAGCTTCATCTTCTCAAATTCAGGAGGACACTACTTCTACACCTCGATTACCTCTACCCCATGCCTGCTGTGCATGAACACTCTCCAGGCGCTGACCTGGAAAAACTATAAGGGTTTATCTTACTTGTTTCTCTTCACTTAGATCTTACCCTATACGTCTGTTGCCCAATATCTAAAACCTCTTGTTTCATATAACATTTTGTAGAGATTTTTAATTGCCGAAGGTGGCAAAGAATATTGAATTTGTGCTTTTTCATCTTGTTCACTACTCACTTTTCAGGTGAGATAAAACTTCCCATCAGGCTTCTGCTTTAGTCATAGTTGTAGACACTGTGGCGATTGAGACTCTCAAGTGAGGTTAATCATAATACCCTATTATTCCAGGTTTTTTTTTAATTGGACAGGCAAGAAGTAAAAATAAATCATCCCACAGTGGATGGAAAATTGACTCATCAATAAAACTAAAAAAAAAAAAAAAGGCAAATATACCTTGCTTGGCTAAGTTACATATTCTCAGATCATGTTGTCAGGAAGAAATGATTGTCTACAAGGACTTTCATAATAGTCACATCATGGAAAAATAGTAACTTACTTACAGTAGTCATCAAGCAAATGGTTAAAGGAAATAATTAAGGATATATTCATGATGAATTATTCAAGGGAGAAAATACTACTTCTCATACAGAATTTTATAACAGATGATGTTATCAGAACATAGAGGCTAATCTTAAAAGTTTAACTGCACAAAGCCTCAAATTATGAAATGAAAACAAGTATTTATTACAACTGGCCAAAACTCTATATTCAAATAGATCACTGTATTAGTCAGGATCACCTGGGGAAATAGAACCAAATGAGTAGAGTGATGTTTCTTTTCTTTTCTTTTTTTTTTTTTTTGAGACAGGGTCTTGCTTTGTAGTTCAGGCTGGCCCTGAGCTCAGCCTCAAACTCACGTCACAGCAGTCTTCCTGCCTCTGCCTCCCGAGTGCTGGGATTACAGGCCTGAGACACCATGCCTGGCACTGTGGTATGTGGTGCTGATTGCTGGAGGGCGTGAGTCTCCACACCCACTATTGTATGTGGTTACCGAGGATTGAACCCAGGTCCTTGTGCTTACACGACAGGTGTCGGAACCACTGAGCTAGATCCCTGGCCCTAGACTGAAATTTCTTACAGGGAATTGACTCATAGAGGCACAGAGGCTGAGCAGTCTCAAAGTCTGCAGTTGGCAAGCCGCAGACTCAAGAGAGCTAAGGAGATTTCTAGTCTGAAGGCTGACAGATTGGAAAGGAAGGAAGGGCTGATGTTCCCTTGGAGTCTGAAAGGAGAAATCAATGAAATGGCGTCCCGCTTGGGAAACAAGCAGACGAACCCCTCCAGTCTATGGAGAGGATCAGCCTTTTGTTAGACTCAGGCCTTTAGATGAAATGAGGCCACACTACACTGCGGAAACTATTTGCTTCACTCATGTTAGTGTTAAACTCATCCAAAAATACCCACACAGAACACTCTCATTGACATTTAACTAAATATCTGGGCACCTTAGAGTCAAGTCAGGTTGAAACAAAATAAGCCATCATGGTCACATTTTGAGGTCCCAGCAGAACATTAATATTAGAGGGATGCTACTGAACCCACTACAACTTAGTATTCAAAAATCCAGTGATTGGATTTGAGTTAAAATTTTTTATGTGTATTGTTTCTCCCTATATGAAGAATTAAAATGAGGGTAACAGCAGGCATGAGATCAGGATGAAGAAGCCAGAAGGCTACTGAGTATACACAGTCACTGTTGAAGTCTGAATTGGGTATGACAGAGTTAAATAATTGACATTGGAAGTCGCCTACCATTTCCACACCTGACTGTGTTTCTCACGTTGTTGCTCTAGTTTTAGTTGATTTTCTGTGGTAAATATATTTCATATCTCTTTGTTAGTTTTAATAGTCTGATCTCCAAGGTACATTTATTTTAAGATTTTTGATTCTTTTCATTGTCATTATTTTTTAAGCACTATTGGAGAATCTATGAATGAATTTTTACTGCAACTCTTGTGAAAAACTGACTTGTCCATGTAATTCCTACAGTAATTTTTCTCCTTTTCTTTCATTCTCCAGGGAGAAATATAACATGGAGGTGCATAGGAAGGGATGTCAGACACAATTTGGGACTTGCAATAATTTCCAGATATTCAGTTTAAATTAGTGCTAGGTCAGAACATACCTTCTCACCTAGGGACAGAATATGTACCCTTTCTGTACTTTGGGAGCTGGAATAGTAGCCATGGCTTCTCTGTGTGGCTCTGTAATGAATGGAACACATACATTTTAGATGGATAATCAATTCTAAAATCCCTTGTAGTCTGCTGTTAAAAGAGAAATGTTAACTCATGAGTTTAATGAGCAGCTTCAATGATGGCTTAGTGACAGAGATGCAAAGAAAGGCAGGTGGGGGGCAGTGAGAGAGAAGAGAATGAGTTTTTAATGAATATCCACTTGCTGACTTGAATGTGAGCAGGAACGGTCCCTTTCCTGGAAAATGTGCTGCAGCTGTGCATCTATTACTGGTCCCACAGCCCATGGTAGCGTGGAGACTGAGGCAGAGCATATTTCTAAGAAAGCTCTTCTTCACAGCATAATGAGATCCAGGAGGCTAATTTGCAGAGATTGCTGGAGCAGTGGTCAAATCTGCAAACAGACAAATACAAACCCTAGCAGAATGAAAACACTACATTAAACAGGGGATGGTTATAATGAGCCCAGAAACCACATGTCAGAGAGCCCACCGACTGGTACCTCCACAGCCCTGCCTTCTGAAGCCAGCTACTAAACATGCTCATCCACCCTATTTCTCAACTTCTTCTTAGCCCTCATTTCTACCTACTGCACTGAAAATACAAATAATCTGAGAACACTACCTCTTGAAGAAATAAGAATGAAGCCTATTTCATTAAACAATATAACTGTTTACGGAAAGATGTAAATATGGTATATAATGATGCTAAAGTCAAGAAAGCTTTTATTCTTTTTATTTTTGTTTTTTGAGATAGGGTCTCACTAAGTTTTTAATTTGTCCAGATTGGGCTGAAACTCGTGATCCTCCTGAGTTGGCCTCCCACACCAAGTGCTAAAGATTAAGGGTGTGTGTGCCACCATGCCTGGCCTGCTTCTTCCTTTAAAACAAAAATCTCCTCTAATTTTTCAAGTCTTAGTTGGACTCAGCCTTTTCTTCATTCTATGGCTAGTTTTTTTTTTTTTTAAGTTGAGCAGAAGTTTGCTCTTGTCAGTAATTTTTTTTTTTAAAAAATGGAATTCTTCTCTTATTAGAGATGGAATGGAAGAATACCGTGAGTTACAGTGAACTGGATTACTAAGGAGAGCTTTTATCATATTGATAGGTCACCACCATCTTTCAGCTTTTCTAGGCTTTGCCTCTTGGTATGTCTCTTCTCCTATAACATGAGAAAACTACACCAAGCGCTAAATAGATGTCTGTAAATGATTAACAATGTAATTCAAAGTACAAAGAATGTTGACAAACATGTATGTCAAAAGTGTGTGTAAAAGATTTTTGTAGCATAATCTGTTGCTATATGTATTGTGGTGGTGCTTATAGAATTCCCAAATTAGAAAAATAAGTATTAAAGTTTCAGTTATTTACAGCTGTATATTTAGACAGAAACTTAATTTGGGCATATGTGACTAAGACTCACTTTCTGGATCTGTTGGACAGCCAAGCCTCAAGATGTACATGCAAATTGTGAGGATCAGTTATACCTTGACTTATCTCCCTTGCTGGTGATTTCTGTTATCTGTACTTTGGTACTAGAGATCCTATTAGAGACCGAAGGTAGTGCTCCACTGAACAGAAGGCCATAGCCAAGATCTTGGGGTTGGAGAGCTGGGCGAAGAGAAGTCTTTTCACTTCATAGATGTTAGTTCCAGTTCAATTCTTCAGCTGTTATTGAAGAAAGGTGGCAGGTAGCCAGAAAAAATGTGAAGCTAGCTAGAGTAAGAGGAGAGAAGATGTCAAAGCTTGGACATCTGACCAAGTGGCTTGGAAGAGGGTTCTTCTGTAAAGTTTTCTGCCAGGTGTGGAAATCACAATTTAATGCCAAAAATCAGCCCCACCTTTGTTGTTTTGTTTTTAAATTGTGAGGACAGTAGGTTGGCAAATATGAACAGCTTATCCTCAGGTTCAGCATACCTTCCAGCAAATGCTGTAAAATACAGAGGAATGCAGTGTCTGTTCCTTCATGTGTCTGCCAGTGTTTGTGTGTGCCCATGTGTGTGTGGTAGGAGGGTTAGAAGACAGGGCGCTTAAATGCTTTGTTGCATTATGTTAATTCCTCAGCAGTGCAATCAAATTCATGTCGTAATTAAAGCTGTCAGTTGGAAGGCAAGCCAATCGCCACGAAAGCACAGCATAACAAATGAAGTGAAATGATTCTGCGTGTAGCTATACAATGCTTCGCCAGGCATGAAATTAAATAAGTAATTTGATGTTGACATCAGAAATTGAAATGATACCCACTGTTCTCTCATTCAGTCAAACCTGCATAAACAATAGCCAGAACAAATATGCACAACAAAGCCTTCTTCTCCTCCCAGCTCCCTGAGTAATGTACAATATATATGCAAAATGAGCATAACAGGGCTTTCCTAGACCTGAAGGATGTCATTTTCCTTGGTATACAATGAGACGATGTGTAAATGGGGGTGGGGAGGTGGGTTCGTGGGGATACTTCTCCTTCAGGGATAAAATATATTTGTAGGAAGTGGGGTGAGCGGAATAAATAAACGTGGAGGTTTCTCTAAGTACTTCATCCTACAATGGGTTTCTGTCCCAGGAACATAACTTCAGGCAGGAAGAGACCTAAAGAAGCCTTTGCTTTCTCCTCCTTCTTGGAGGGTGAAAATAGGTGATTCTGTCTCACTGTGAAGCACTGGTCTGAGAGCCAGTTCCTGTGACTACTGGGGAGCTCTCTTCATCCCGCTGATGGGGTCAGGAAGGAAGCAAGGTTTTAAAAGCCAAGAAGCCGGTGCCAGATCACACATCCCCAGCGCTGTACTTCTGGGACTTGTCTGAACACTGAGGTGAAAGTAATTTGCTTCCAGACCTGTATTTCGGAATGCTCTGAAGCACGTTGCTTGTTTAATGTGGACTTTGTTGTAGGCTTGTATTTTCTTCTCAGCTAGTTTTGGATCAAAAAGAATCCGATCTGCTGTATTTATGGACAAGTCTCCTAAGCCTTCTTTCCTTGTATAATCCACTCATTCCTTTGTTTAGATGTTAATTCAGCAAGTGCTTCTTAAATATATCTTGTGTGCAAGTCATTTTGCAAAAACTAAGGAAGCAGTGATGAGCACACCCAATATTTCTTCCTCTTTGTGGTTTATAGTGTAGGAGTTAAGATGTGGAGATGCAAGAGCTAAAAGTTAACCTAATAATTGTGTCGAGGAGATCAGGCTACGCTGCGGAAGGCGCTATGCCTGATCTATGCTCATCAGGCACATGGATTTCTAGTCCAAGCATGCCGAGGGGAGATCTGAAAACTAACTCACCACTGGCTTCTTTTTTTTTTTTTTTTTTTTTTTCATCTCAAATTTATCTGTAGCCTCTCTTAATCACAGAGAAAATACTGAAAGTTAAGGAATTTCTAAGGAGAGGTTTTAGGAGAGAAAAGCACACAAACAAAGAACCTTAGACAAGTTTGAAGCACAAGCCGTGTTCTCTTTGGGGCTGTTTCTCTCCAAATAAGTGATACCCTGCATTCATTTCAGAATTACTGGTTTTTTGGTTCCCTGTGTATCCGAATTACGGCTGCCTAAATTGATATTTCTTATAACTAAAACCTTCAGAAAATGGTGCTTTTCACTACTTCTCTTTGCCCACACATTCTTTGCATTTCAGTATACTAATTATGTTTACAAAATGTCTCATTTTTGAAAAGCACTATGTGTGTACTAACTGGTTCCTTTAGGGAATAAACTGGCAAGTAGGTCATATTCTGGAAAAGTCATCCAAACCCATTGGGCTTTTTATTTTCAAGTCAGTCTGGGCTCTTTCCTTTGCCTGCCCCTTTGCGACCACAAAACTGAGTAGCTTGAGACCAGGGCATTGAATGTCAGCAAGTCAGGGAGGCAGGCTGATGCATGTCTGTTTAGTCTCAGTGCAGGGCGAAATGCCATCATTAATTCATTACCCAGCTGCCTGTCAAATAAATTGGCAATTACATCCACCGCAGAAGCTTGGAATTCAGTAAATAGCACGTTAGCATCTCTGAGTTGTTGAGAGATGTAAAGGGGAAAATTAAGCAACACAGTGTTTGTATCAGTAGCAGATGACAAGGGGCAGCACACGCTGGTGATGTGATGTAGTGATGAAAAGCCTGCAAAGGGCTGGTAATGAGCTGTGTGGATTGGAACGTGTTAAAAACCATTGCTGATTTTCCACTTTGTCTTTATGCTTTATTGCAGAGTTCAGCTCCTTCCAGCTTGGGAACAGGCTACTTCGTAAGTCTATCTCAACTTCCACATGTGTGCTTTGCTTTGGCATTGATTCACTTCTTTAATGAATGCTTATTAGGATGTTAAAGAAAAATCTTAAGAAATCTCCTCTCAGCCCTAAAGAGGAGACTGATTTCTGACTTCCATCCTGTTATTAAGCACTGCTTTATTTTAAAAGACATAACCTGCTGGGTCCCAGGGACCATGAGTCTTGAGATGTGCGGCTGGTTCCTAGCACCTGACACATCTGCCCTGCACCTAGCAGGCCAGAGGACACAGGGAAGGTGGACCCCTCATACTGTCTTTGCTCCAACATTGTGTATTTAATGGGAAGCACATATCATGGAGAAGATGGAGTTCAGATTACGTACAGAGGCATTTACTCACTTTCAAAATTTCTTAAAGAACTTCCTGGGTACACAGTGAATTGCTTCTTCTTTTTCTTTTTTTTTTTTTTTTAATTGGAGGTGGTGTTTCCAAGAACGTTTCATATCACAATCTAAGTAGATATCCTACAGGCTTTCTTTGTAGCAATCATTTAACTCATTTTGGCAAATACAGGTGTCGTTGTTTTTGGAACTTATTGTCTATCCATTGGGAGAGGGGTGGAGGATATGGCATAGTTCAAGATTTATCAAAATTTTTCATTCACAGGGAAATATTCACTTTTACTTATAGAAAATTCTCTTTTAATTTAATCGTCCTTTTCAAGACATAAATGGGAAAGAATTACAGATGAGCTTTCTTGACACATAAGGTAACTTCCTAAGGTAGAATTTCAGGGTGAGATTTAAGGAAACCTGAGTAGTGTTCTAAGTGAAAAACACTAGCCGTCTAATGCCCCTGATGGCTGTTTAGTATCTTCTACGAAAATAATGAAAACAGGAAAATGATTACCGTTTGTGTGCGACTCCTTTTAACTTTTTCCCTGTGACACGCTCATCACTGTGATCTTCTTCTCGAACATTCCCCCCGATACATTTACATGAACTGGATGAAAGCTCAATCATTTCATTGAAGATATAAATCTTTCCCAAGCTTGGCAGAAAGTGAATTTTCTACATCTTGATATTTTTTCTTGTTGGTTTTGATCTGTGGTATGAGGGAGAAAAGGAGAAAGAAGACTTGGGACCTGCTTAATACAGTCAGCACATTAGCGATGCTCCCCCTGACTGAGGCTGAATATTCATGCTTTCAGAAACACACAGGGTACATTCAGTATCTCACTTCAGCAGTTGAAAGAACAGACTCAGTCCCATCTGTCATCTCTTCACACCAGTCTGGATGTGGGTTGAGATGTTGGAAAGAAAATCTGGAGGCTGCGTGTCTCTTCTCCATCCAAAAGCTAAATTCTTCCTCTTTGCTTCCTTCAGCAGAAACAGGGCCAAAGCCAGCACCTTACACATGATCACTTCTAGCCTGAACATTCAAATACTTATTGTCCATAAGATTATCCTCAAAGAAAGAAGCCATGTCTAGTAACAACATTATTTTTATTTTGCTTTTTATCACTTTTCTTTCTGGTAGTGCTTATTTTTATTCTGTAATAATTAAAACATTCTATGGCTAAGGACCTTGCTGAATCTAAAATGTTTAATAGACAACATTGAAGAAGCTTAAAAGTTTGTCCTTATTTTGGTAAAATGGCTCATGGACTTATTTTCCTTATATCAAAATCTGTCGTGTTATTAGCTTACATGGAAAAGATATGTACCAGATGTATGTTCGACTCTCAAGTATGAAGAAAATACCCCCTTATAATGTGTTTCCAATAATGTGATTGTTATGTTACCAAAATTCAGAATGTATTGATTTTGTTGCCAAGTCTTCATCCAACATAGTCTCTATGTCAGCTCCCATTCCAACAGTGTTGCATGTAATAGTTAATTTCAAGTATCAAATGTGACACTGCAGCATTTCACTCATTGAAGCAAAAATGATACGTTCACATCTTCTATTAGTTTTTCTTTTTTTTAACCAAAGCACTGTTGGTTAAATTGTAAAAATTGCACTGTTTTGTAATCTGTGATATCACAAGAGCTGTTTACTTATGTTTGTAAAAAGGACAGCATAGGTAAATGGGGTAAGAATGTTTTGAGGTTATCCTTAATCATTTTCAGCATTTCTTTGAAATACAGATCGAGGGAAATCACCTACAGAGTCAAGAGCTATTAATGTAATTGAATCATATAGCAACTGGGGATATGAGCACACATTGAAGGCACTCACATATTGGGCTGGGCAATCCAGAACTGTTTTCTTCAAAGCTCCCCATGCACCAGCATCATTCTCAAGTTCAGAGTCTTCTGTTGTTGAAAAGTCGTACTTTTAGGAAGTACGACTTCTAGTAAACTGCAGTAAAATGCAGTTTATGTGTGTTTATGTCAGAAGAAATGACAGTGTGTGTGCATGCGCGTTCCCACGTGTCTACGTATGAGATGCATGGACGTTCACACCCACACTCATCCACCCGGCCAGAACCAGTAGATTTTACTTTCTTTCATCAGTTTTAATCTATCAGCAGTAATAAAAGGCTTTAAGAAACCTTTTTTTAAAAATAAAAATCTAGTTGTATTTGTTTATATCTCTTTGGTTTTATATTCAAAAAATGTCTGCTTAGGTCTGTCACTTTTCCAATCCGTTTAAAAGCAGATTTGAGAAATGAGAACAGCAGCTAAATCAGTATTTACATAAGCATATTGCAAAGAATTCTTAAAGTAGACAAAATAGAGAAGGATTGGAACAAACTCTCCACATTTTTGGGAGCTCTGAATAATGTGGGTGTTACACACAGAAAGAGACATACACATATATATTCATTACATACCCATGCCCAGCTCTAAATATAAGTGAAATTATAGAGTTGTTGGAATCGATTTGCTTCTATTTTATTATTTTTTTTTCTTTTTTGGCAAGTGTACTAAAACTTGTTGGAATATGTATAGGATTTTCTTGTTTTTTTAAAGCACAAATGTAGGAACTCATTTTTTTCAATTTAAATATTTTAGGCTATATTCATATCTTAAAATGTATTTGAAGTTTCATTATGAATAGTTTATAATAGAGAAGTTAGAGGCAGCATGTTATTTAAGACTTGTGACCTAGAGCAGGTTATTTATTACTCAAGAGCTTGAGCACAGTCTCTTTTTACAAGTATATGTTTGTATAAACAATAATTACATCCATCATGAGAGATTTGTACATGTGCATAACAGACCTTAATTTTTTTTCTCCGCACTCTTGCCTCCAACCTTCTTTTCTTCCCCGTTTAGACCAGTTGTATATTCATTTTGTCTTCAACTCTTTTCTCCACGAAATCCCTTTCTCTTCCTGGCCCACACCTCGTTCCCCTTTGCCTTTGCATAGCTCTTCCTCCTCCCGAGTATCCGTCCTCTGTTTTGACGGGGCTGTTTTCTGAGACCTTTGAGTCTGTTTCTCTATCAGTGTCGTATGGAGTTGTGTGTGGATGCTCACTGAGAGAGGATACTTAATGCATATCCAGTACAGCTCGGCAGTGGCAGACAAGAAATACTACCTTTTGTCCTGCACACTTCAGCATGTGGTGGGAGGAACTTGGGCTTAGTAAGAAGTTGTACAATGTTACCTTGATGAAATTTCCTTATACAGTCCCTACAAAGGCTGATTGTCAGAAAGGACTGTTTTATTCGCATGATATCATATTCCATGATATCCTTCTCAAACTTTCATAGAACCCTAAAGGCTTTGGTGTGATGAGTGTCTTAGTGACTTTTCTGTCATTGCCAAGACACACAAAGTTCAAGGCAAAAGGGTTCACTCAGCTCCCAGTTTGCACAGGTTTCAGTCCCTAATCAGCTGGCTCCCTGGTGGGGTGGCTCATGGCAGAAGGCAACTGTCAGCACTGGCTGAAGACAGAGTGATGCCAAACTGATCAGCAGAGAGGTTTAATAATCACAGGCCCTTCTTCCCAGCATCACACGCACTTGATTCAGCCAGCTCTGATCACAGGAGTCGTTTCGGGCACATCTACTCTCATGCGTAGCTCTCATTTTTATATTCAGTCACTCTGTATGAACAGAAATGTGGTATAATCCTCTATCATGAGGATGTAGGAATGACCTCTCCTACCTACTTCCCTTTAATTAACTTAGAAAAAGTTACTTGTGTGTTTTCTCCCTCTGAGCCATTGAAAGCATGTGAGCCTCTTTCCAACTGCCTACCAGCTTTTATGATTTGGCTTATAGGGTAAGGATTGTTTTATTCAATAATTTAAGTTTTAGGAGCTCGCAGCTGCTGAGACTGATAAAGCAGGAAGGAAGTGGAGGCCTTACTTGATACTGCAACATGCTCTGCTTGCTGTTCCGGCTCATTGTTAGCCTTCTTACACGTTGGACTTAAATGGATCCCATTTCCCTACACTCTGCGCTTTCTCTCTACAGTTCTCAACTGATACTCTTGCGTCTTCTCACCTGGGTCCCATGTAGTGATGACTGACCTAGGTGTTATCAGTGGGACCCATCACTGCCATCTGATGGTAGGTGCATCACCACATTATACAACAGGAGATAATGTACAGTGACAGACATCTTAAACTGGGATTTGTGTGATTGCTGTTTTTTTGTTAATTGACTTGTGTTGATAGTGCTGGTAACAGGCAGAAGGTAAAACATGTTGCACTGTCTTCTGGATTTATAAAAAATGTTTGAAGAAAGTCCTCTGACTTTCTTACTTTATGACTATTAACTCAATAGCTATCTCTTTTCCTTTGCTCTAATGTGTGATTCCCCAAACTGCTTTTGATATTCATTTGTTGCTTCTTTCAAAATGTAAGAATAGATTTCGTTGTGAGGGGAAAGAATGATTTCTTGAAAACTGAACATTTTAACACCTTGTTTATTTTTGTCACCAAATGTTAAAACTGAGGTCTCAGTCATGCTAGAAAAGCATTCTACCATTAAGCTGTATCCCTAGACCTAGGATTTTCTTTCAAGAGACACACAAATTATTTGTATGTTCACAAATTAGACTTCCCTTTAATTGACTTATTGATTGCCTTTTTGTCTTTTAATAAGTTTTAATAATTTTTCTATTGGACACTTTTTAAGGTTTCGATTATATGTGGTATAATTAAATATATGGTAAATATATAAATAAGACAATTTTGTTACAGTAGAAATTACATTACTATCAACCTCAGTCAGAATAATTCCCTTTGCTTTGAACACAGCTATCCCATAATCCTTGACATCTTCTGAAGCACTTCTAGAAGGGGGAAGTGGCATCAAACTTTCAGTGAATGTCCCTGTTGAGTGTCATCCGGTAGAAAGGGAGGCTTTCAAAAACATGATAATGTGACCGCAAACCCTTGATTCACTGGCTCTTGCACTATGTGACTTCCAGCTCTTTCCCAAAGTCAAAATGACTATGATAGGACATTTCTTAAAATTGATTCAAGACCTAGAGATCACCACAGCAACACAACTGCAGACATTCACAAAAGAACAGTTCCAGAAGTGCTTCAGTGAAGGGCAAGACCAGTGGGATAAATACCTTCCAAGTGGTGGCAGGGGCTTCATGCCAATATGTCTTTCTTTGTAATAATCTTTTAAAATGTCATTAAATGATACATTTCAATCACACCTTGTAGATGTAAAATCTGTGGCCTTCTTTCTCAAAAAACTTTGTCTTAAACCCAAATATTCTCCTTCTTTTGTGATGATGTTACATATTTCTGAGATGAATTTACATAAGAAGATTTGAACTCTGCAGAAAGTCTGTCCTTTATTTCAGTAGAGTTAACTGTAGAAGTGCAGATACATAATCTTGGCCTGACTTCAGCCTCATCTAAGTCAACAAGAATCTCATTTCCTCACCTATGAGTACTTGCTAGTGTGACTGGAGGAGGGTTTTGTTATTTCAGATGTTCATTCATCACCTATTTGGTGTTTACATTCAAGGTAACACCATTTAGTTTTACGATGTCATCTCATATAAGAGTCTGATATATTGATTCATACTTAACTCAGGACATATCCTTCATAGTTAATTTATTCACAAGTATCCATTACATTGGAAATATTTTTGAAAATCTATATTTCACTTAGAGTCCCAGCAGGTGTCTTCAGTTATGATTAGTATATTTGGATTTATCTATAAAGATTGAGTAGCGCACCAGATGAATGATTCAATTCATTTTAATGCACAAGCACACTTTAAACATCTATTTTTAGCTCTCAAGTTGCATAAGGGGGGTCCTCAGACTGGCCCTCAGATCACAGCACATAGTTGAAGTTGATATAAGGTGAACTTGTCTTGTGAGAAGGGTAGGTAGAACAGTTGAGGAATGTATATTTGGGTCATGTAATTGTAGTAGGTTTGTACTGTTTAGAATTTGATGGTTATTTAGATACTCAATAGGTTAAAGAAAATGTGGAAAAAAACTTTGAGGCAGGAAGCAACAAAGGGGAGGATAGAGAAGTAACATAGTATTGTGGAATTATATTGACTGAATCACACACTTAAATAGGGCAAGAGGTTGGTGGTTGGAAATGTGGGATACAGTGAGGTGAATGAGTGAATGGGAAGACAATTTTACATCAACTTGAACTTGACTGAGGGGACCAGTGCAGGAGACAGATTTCAAATCAAAAACCACTGATTATACAATAATGGTTTTGTTTGGAATTTCAGGGAATAGAAATCCAATTTTAGATGGATATTTAGTTTGGAAATTAGATCAGATATTTTGAAATTCAAATGTTTATTTAATTATAACTCAAAATCTGAGATGTTACTAATGTATTTATACCCAGCTGTGTCTTGTGCAGAAACATTTGGGCAAATGAGATCACATGCGCTTCCAAAAAAAAAAAAAAATATATATATATATATAGAAATATAGATATATAGATATATAGATATGTATGTATATATACACACACACACACATATATATATATATATATATTACCCTCTGGCCACATTGAAGCCATTTTAGGGGAAGCATATTTAATGACCAACTAGACAAGATTTTTGTGAAAGAGCCTTCTTTTCTAATATTTCAAAGTCTATGAAATTCTCTTGTGCTTAGTTGTCTGCCACATGGAGCCAGTGCTCTATATTAGCTTTGCTGCCTTTTTTGTTCTTGTAATATTCACAGGTACACAGGGCAGTAGGTAGGATGTAGTAGATACTGCTCCTCAGTTCTCAGTGTCACCATTGATCAAACCTTCATTTTCAGCTCAGTGGCCAGGGCTGCCTTCCTTTGAAATCCATACATCGTTAATTCATTCCCATTCATAGAAATGTTTCAGGACTCCATAAAAACTCTGTGAAAGGAGCCACGCCCAGCGTCAGATCCAAAGTTTATTCTGAGATAGATTTAAGTGGCCTGGAGTTTTATGGCCTTATCAATCAAGCTTTCAGGTCAAAGGATTCAGACCTTTCCTTAACTGCTTTAAAATATAATTTTCTTGAAATTGTAAATCCGATGACTCTTGACCCATTACATCAGAAACTTAGAGCTTGGCGAAACACTGGGAGTGTCATTTGGAAAGCGATTAGAAAACACAACTGGGGCTTGTTACAGAGGAAAAACACTCTTTTAACTCCAAGTGTCACATTTTCCTGTAGTCAGCTCTGGCAATAAACAAGAGTTATTGGAGGCTCCGATAGTTTCAGACACTTCACTTATCTCCCAGTACTTGACTTCAGAAGTCAAACATTTAAAATGCATTTTGCTCTTGTAAAAATGTTTACCCATTTAAAATACAATGTCATTTTAACAAAAGCACCCTGGTGACAAGCTCTTTAGATACAGTACAGTTAATAAACTGCCAGGTCTTGTACACATACATTTGAAAAGATCAGCACAGTTACACGGGGATTGCCATTATAAATCATTGTTAACAAACCTTAATTTGCTTGGTAGGCTAATGAATGATCTCCAATTTTTCTTTAGTAATTAGCTTCAATAACGATCATGTTAAAGGACCTCCTTACATTATACTTAATTTCTGGTCTGAAATCTTTGGTTTCTAATTTACAGGAAGAAAAAACATACAAAAACCATTGCAGTCTCTGTTGGCAACTCTTGTAAATTCAGATGCAAGGATTGTGTCTGTTTTTAAGGAGATGCATTGGCCAAAGGTGGTGATGGTCTATTGGGGCATACAAGGTGTAAGATAGAGGCAGATAGTGATAAAGCCAGATAATTGTAGTGTTTCCTTCTAAGTGCAGTGCTGTGTCTAGTGCCCTCTGATTTTAAGGAGCCATTAAAAATGCAGCAAGGCATAACAACTGTGGTTCCTACTGTATTCCTAATATTTCATGTATTCATCACATCTCATAAAATCCTTCTCAGACTAGCAAATGACTACTAATGTATGCAGTTGAACTGCCTCAGAATGAAATTGGAGAAAATCTGAATCATGTAGATAGATGCCATTACAGAGACCTAACGAGAACGCACCCAAGCTTATGATGTGCCATTTTTTTTCTCATTATTCCTTAGGATTCTCTGTTTGCACTTTTAATCTCAAATCTGAATTTACTTTTTACCTTTTTTAAAAAGATCCTACCTGTAACCTAGTTTTTTCTACCCTTTTTGACACAAGAGTTGTATTCAGTGCATACAAAGTCATAGAAAGTCAGCATCTCAACAATAAATCCAAAGGAGATAAGGAATTTGGTTATGTTAGAGTTTTAAAAATCATTTTGTGGCAGGAAAATATAATTTTAAAAAAAGCTATTGTTACCACTAGAAGATTTTGAGAAGTGGAAGCTTTGATAATTTGGTGAATGACTTCTACTGTTATTTTGGTTTTGCATAGGTTTAAAAATATAAAACTTTTGGGTCACAAGGGATTGTCAAAATCACTTTGTTCACCTGCCAGTATGGAACATAACTCAAAAAGTCAAGTGCTGAGTTGTGAGGTCACCTGACAACGAAGGGTAGGATTCTCATCCTGGACGCTGCCCTTCTCTTGGCATTATTGAAAAATCATAGCAGTTTTCCTGCCAGCTATATTATACTGTCCCCTTTTCTTAACTACAGCAATTCTTAAGAGCTCTAAGTCTTTTTCGTATGTCATACATGTTACTTTTTTTCTCTGACAATTCAGTTGGATTTTCAGTCTTCAGCATATGATCTTTAAAAAAATGTCTTAGTTTATCATATTTAACCACTCTCAGTCTGTTAATCCAGTCTGTTTATATTCTGTCATTTAGTGTTGTCCATTTTAGTATTTCACTGGTGAAAATCACTGGCATTTGCCCCCCCCTTGACAAAACAGTTTCAGTGCTGTTTGTCCTTACTACTCATTGCTGTTTCTGTAATACTTCAGTTTTATGGGATTCAGCATATGTTAACCACTATTACAGTTTCTACACATGTATTTTATCAGTGAGTTTTTTCTAGAGCTCTAACAGAAATAAGACATTTATCCTATGATAAATGATTTTCCATAGGTACATATGGAAAGCTCTTTGGGACAATCTGTGAACATACTTAATGTACTGTACCTTTTATTTCCTTGTCATCTTGGCCAGTTGTTTAATAATTAAGTGGACATCCTCTGTGGACAGGTATAGAAACCACTGTTCTGCTACTGTGTGACGAAGTAACTGAGCATTAAAATTTACTGGCCGTAGATTCAGTTGTGATGCAGATGTGTCTGTGGTAGACCTCTTCAAATTATTCTAATATCTATGAACAAACAGTTTTGACTAAAATATTTTACATGAATGGATCCTCTTAAAAGTAAGATACATTTAGTATTTAAGATTTAACAGATATATTTCAGTAATTAAAAGAGAAACTTGCTATTATTTATAGATTTATGCTGTAAATAAAAGCGTCAATATTTATGAGTGGTGACATATTTAAATTTTGATTACAAAACGATGTGTGTGTTTTTGTTTTGTTTTGGTTTTGGTTTTGTTGTTGTTGTTGTTAATTTTGATCTGTCTGATACGACCATGAGATTATGGATGCTTTTGTTACATGAATTTCTGCACTGACTATTATCACATTCTGTTATCTTTGCCTTTTAAGTGAAAGATTAAATCAAGCTCTTTGAGGGGTCTTTTAATGTGTACACATCTGTGAATGTGCTGTTGACACTATGACTCCAGAAAGAACAGGGCCGTATGTGTTCGTTGTCCTCTGTGCAGATCAACATGCTGGTTATCTCCAGCCTGTGGACACTGTTTGCACAAATTTGCTTCAGTCTAAACTCACTTAAATTTTTTAACTCAGAATTTTAGCAAATAAGGATAAAACCAGTGCAAAGCTAGTTATCTCTTTAAATCTTACCAATATTGGTATGAATTTTGGTCTTCTTTAGGCCATTAAGCTAAAAGGATTTCCGGGTCTTCCTTAGTTTGAGTATTGGTCAGAGTGGGCTTTCCCTAATTATCAGACCTTATGGCTTAGCCTAGATCTCAGTGGTTTTTTTTTGAAGTTTTGTATTCCCCTTCCAGTGTTGGAGTAAGACTTAGTACTCTTACAGAAAGAAAAAGAAAATATGTCATGTTTCTTTTCCTGCTCTGACATGCACATTGTCTTATTTTGTTCTGGGTAAGAGTTTTTGTTATCTTTCTGAGCCTCACTGACTGCGATATTACTAATTTTGGTTAGCATGGATGTCATAATGATTTTCGCTCCTGAATATCTGTGTTTGTAACATACTCCTCCATATCATACGTGGCATATTATTCATTACATATTTGAATTAAGGC
Organism: Petromus typicus; assembly: GCA_004026965.1. NCBI lineage: Eukaryota > Metazoa > Chordata > Mammalia > Rodentia > Petromuridae > Petromus > Petromus typicus. The sequence goes on from PVIR01005457.1 coordinate 25,037, forward strand.
CAAGATATGATTAAGAGTATTTACTGAATGCTTAACCATGTGCCTGAAACTGTTTTGAGCTATTTACATATGCTAATTATTTAATTGACACAGTGACTCTACTGTTAATTGTGGTTAAGAAAATTGAGGCTCAGACAGGTCAATAATGTCCAAAAAGTAAAACAACTATGAAGATTGAAGTAAACAATTAAACTTTGCAGCATAAAATGGTTCAAAATAAGCAATTGGGAGCATATTCTGTTTGGTAAGGCCTAGTCCACTTTTACCTCACTAAGTAGGCATAGAACAAAGGGTCTTTATCTTCAGTTTAGATCCTTTTAGTCAAGCACAGCACCTTGCCCCTTTTCCCAATCAGAACTTTCAGTAATCGGTTGTGTAGTCATGCCTCATTACACATAAAGACTTAGGACAAAGTAAGGCCTGTCCAAAGCCCGGCAGTGCAGGCAAGCTCCTCCAGTTTCCCAAACTTCTGTGCTTATTAGAATGCATCGGAAGAGTTTTTATTATTTTTTACTTAATAGATTTTTTTTTAAGAACGTCTGTCTTTTTGTCAAAAATGAGAAGCAACAGTGTTGCTTTCTTTCCCTATAAAGATGGACATCTTCTCGTGCTAAACACTTCCTTCCTTTATTACAGAGGTAAATTATGTTGCATTTGATGTCATGGTCACTGATGTACACAGCTGATCTTAGGGTTCACTTGGTACTGCTCATTCTGTGGAATTTGACCAGTGTTTAATGGCATGTATTCACTAGTGTAGAATCCTGCAGAATAATTCCACTAATCTGAAAATCCTCCTTGCTTTGTCTCTTTATCTATTTCTCCTCCCCAAGGCTCTGGCAACTGCTAATATTCTTAAATTTTTTCCATACATTTTCCCCACACAGAATATCATAAACTTGGAATCATTGAATAAATTGTCTTTTCATTATTAGATTATTCAACTCGGTAATATCCATTTAAGTTTTCTTCATGATTTTTCATGGCTTGATAGCTCTTTTTATTTTAGTGCCAAATAATATTGCATGGTGTGCATGTACTGGAGTTTACCCAATGTTCTACTGTTGGACCTCTGAGTTGTTTTCAGGCATTGGCAACTACAAATAAAATATGCTGGAAGAATTTGTGTGTAGGTTTTTGAGTGGATATAAATGTTTTATTCAGTTGGGTAAATGGTGAAGATTATGATTAGCAGACTTATGGTAAGTATGCTTAGTTTTGTGTAAAAATAACTTAGTCTGTCTCTCACCGTGGAAATACTGCTTTGTATCCTCAGCCATGAATGAGAGTTCGTTTTCTACAACCTTGCTGGCATATAGTGCTGTAAATGTTTTCGATTTTGACCATTTTAATACTTGTGCAGTCGTATATCATATTTTGTTCATGTTACTGGCCTTGTGTATGCATGCACTTGTGTGATCCTATTAAACATAGGGCCTGAACATGTTAAGTCCTTTTCCACGGTTACACATCCCTAGCCTTCAGTGTTATTTCAGTTTACAATTCCCTCATGCCATTTAATGTTGAACACTTCTTTATGTGCTCACTCTCCATCTGTATTTTTTTGCTGATGACTTGGATTTGGGTTTTTTTTAGGTCTATTGTCTATTTTTTAGCCAGATTGTTTATTGTTCTTTATGTGTTTTTGTATTTGTTTCAATAACAATGTGTTATCAGATTTGTGCTTCATAAATTTTTCTTAGTCTGTGGTTGCTGTTCTTAGTCTCCTAACATTCATTATCTTTCACATGTGTTAGATGTCTTTATTTATAATGAAGTACAGCCTATTAATTATCTTATAGATTATGCCTTCATTTCTGCAAAATTATCTTTTGGGTTGGGTTGTAACTTAGAGTTAGAGCACCTATGTAGCATGTATTAGACTCTACATTCAGTGCTCACCACTGAAAAGAAAAATTAGAAGAATGAAAAACCCTCTTCATACCAAAGCCATTCAGGTATTCCTCCTTTGTTATCTTTTAGATTTATTGTTTTGTATTTCACATTTAGATGTCCCATATTTAATCATTTTTGAAAGAGATGTAAATCTGTGTCTTCCTTAGTTTCTTTGCATATGCTTGTCCATTGTGGCAGCATTTGTTCCATTGTGTTGTCTTGCTCATTTATCAGATTAGTTGACCATGTTCATGTAAATCCATTTCAGTGTGCTCTGTCTTTTCTTTTGCAAGTAGTGCAGTAGTAAGTCTTGGGCTTGATTATATTGCATGTCTTCCAAATTTGCTGTCTACTACTGAGTTGGCTATTCAGTTTCTCTATATAATCTTTAGGTTCAGATCATTGAAACCTAACAGATAACTTGCTGAGATTTTGATAATGACCATGTTGAATCTATAGATTAAGCTGAGAAGTAATGACATTCTGACCACTCTGAGTGTTCCTTCCCATGGATATATCTTTATTTACTTAGTGTTTTGACTTCTTCTATTAGAGCTTTATGGTGTTCCTTGCTGAGATCTTATCCAAATTTTATTAGATAAAATGCTTCATTTTGGGGATTCAAATTTGAAACAATAAAGGATTTTAAATTTAAAATTCTACTTGATAAATAGTTGGTATATAGGAATGTGATTTATTTTTGTCAATTAACTTTCCATTCTTCAACCTTGCTACAGTTCATGAGTTCTAAAATGTTCTGTTGTAAATCTTTGAGATTTTCTATAGTTATATGATGTATAAAGACAGTTATACTTTTCCCTTTCTGATCTTTATATCTTTTATTTCCTTTTCATGTCCAATGTTACTACATAGGACTTCCATTACGATGCTGTAATGATGAGGAGAAATATCTTTCCCGCTTCCACCTTCTGCACAAGAAAGCTCTCAGTTCCTCAGCATGAAATTACTTAGTGATAGCTTTTCTTGCAGAAGTTCTTTATCTAGATGAGGAAGTTCCCCTGTGGTCCTCATTTTCTAGTATATGAATGGATTTGGGTTTTCTCAAATGCTTTTATTGCTTGTGACTATATGGTTACTTGATTGTTTTCACTGGTCTGTTTTATATAATGGTCATTATAGGAACCAGCCTAGGAGCTCAACCCTGACCAAAGGGTGATGAAAATGAAAAATACAGAGCCATAGAAACAGGTTCAAACCTGAGCGACGGGCTCATGTCTCCCTTCAACATACAGCCCCAAATGACAGACCTTGACTGTGTTAATTTTTTGCTGAGACAAAATACCCAACACCCCAAATCAGAGGGAGAAGTGTATATTTGCCTTACATTTCATAGAAGCCTCAGTCCAAAAGCCGTATATCTGAAGCTGAAATTGCAAGGAAGCTTCTCAGAGAAGAAACAGCATAGCGCAGTCCACGGCATCCACACAGAGGAGCGACAATAAGGGAGAGAGTTCCACAGCATCTTCCTGTCCCTTCTATCTTATTCAGAGTAAATCGCACCACAGGGCCTTAACTGCATTGTAACACGTTCACATTCCAGATTCAACTACCTCTGATAAACTCACCTGTCATTTGAATGAGGATTCGAGGAAACATCTCAACCCAAACCATAACATTGGCTTTATCACTCAGAGGCAGGCACAAGCAGTGCGGGCTCCTCAGGATTCACCTGCCTCCCACTCTCCAGGGTACTTCTCGGGTAAAAAGCTTCCCCTCAGGTGTTTTAACTTTTCCCTCCTGGTGGCAGCACGCTCACCTGGACGCCTTCTTCTCAGTGCTACCCACGGAGACCACGGAGGCCTCACTCTTCCCATCTGTTCTCTGATAGGTTATATTAATTGATTGAATTTAAATGACATTTCATATGTACCAGGTTATTATTGGTAGTAGTTTATAATTCTTTCTATATATTGCTGCTTATGTTTTATGGGGAATTTTGTTATATCTGTTGCTTTGTACATAGTTTTCTGGTAATGTCTTTGGCTTTGGTATTTGGACAATGCTGATATCATAAAATAAGTTAGGAAGTATTCTCTTCCCTTCTGTCTTCAGAGAACTGATATAATTTCTTCTTTAAATATTTGACCTATTCAGTAGAGAACTTTACTATTTTAGGTGTTTTTCTGATTTTGGATTGTATTAATTATTAGCTCAGTTTCTCTACTCAATATAAACCTATTCAAATTGTCTATTTCTTGTGTTAGTTTTGGTGATTATGTCTTTAAAGAAGTTGATTCATTTCACCCAAGTATCAAACTTGTGTGTGTACAGAATTGTTTGCACTATTCTTTTATTGTTGTTTTAGTATCCGTTTGATTTGTAATGATGGCTCATCTTTTTTTTTCCTTTCTTTGCAATACTAGAGATTGGACCAACAGACACTCTGCTACAGACATCACCAGCCTTTTTTCTTTTCTTTTTCTTTCTTTTCTTTTCCATTCCATGCTTTTCATGTTTCACTGTTGAGACAGAAGACAGGATCTTTGCAAAGTTGCCCGGGTAGAACTCAAACTTCTGATCCTCTGCCTCAGACTCCCTCAGTGCTGGGATTCCGGGTGTGAACTCCCAGTTAATGTCCTTTCTTTCTTTTCTTAGATCTGTTGACTTCTATTTCCTTAGCCAGCCTGGCGAGAGACTTAATTGATCTTTTCAGAACTCAGTTTTGCTTGTGTTGATTTTTGCTGTGGACTGAATGCTTTCCATTTTTTTGTTTTTTTCTGATCTAAATATTCTTATTTGTTTTCTTCTGAGACTTTGGGATTAATTTTGCTCATCTTTTTCCAACTTCCACTGATAGAATCTTAGATGATTGATTTCATGTCCTTTTGTTGCAGACATACATTTGGTGGTATAAATTTCTTCTATGCACTGCTATTGCTGTATCCCACAAATTTCTGAAACTATATTTTCATTGTCATAAAACTCAAAATATTTAAAATGTTTTCTTGAAATTTCTTCCTATCACGTGTTATTTAAAAGGGCACTGTTTCCTGGTGAACTTCTTCTTTTACAAAACTATTGCTTATGGCATCTACCCGGAGCACCCCAGGAGTATTTTACGTGTAACCAGCTTGGATGGTTTTAGAGTAGTCAGACTGACATGTTCCTGGGCTTGAGGTATATGTCATGTTAAGTTGAAAGTAACCTCAGCAGTTACAGTTATCATCTGTGTCACTTTATTTAATCATAAGCACATGTGTGCGAGCTAATTTTTTACCTGCATTTTAATCCCCCTTCCCTCTTCCTCCTTGTCTTTCCCTTTTTTTTTTTTTTTTTCCTGCAATGGGAATGGAACCTAGGGCTGAGCACATAGGGCGAAAGCACCGTGCCACTGAGCTGAACCTTTGACTCTTTTTTTTTTTTTTTATTTTGACATACAGCCTCCCTAAATTGCCCACATCAGCCTCTAATTTAAAACCCTCCTGCCCCAGCCTCATGAGTGGCTGGGATTATAAGAGTGCATCACCAGCGTGGGCTGAATTTTCTTTTTTGACTATAGTAAAACTTTTGATAGATAGATAGATAGATATGCTCATATAGGTGGATAGATAGATAGATAGATTTACTCATATATCTTTTGGCTTGATCATTTTTCTGCCACATACTTGCTATGTTATATGTATGTAAATATTTTATTACATTCTACATATGATGCTTTTATAATTTGAAAAAGTAAGAAGACTAAGTTGGTATTCTCTGCAAGTACATTTATGGGTCTATCTACTGCTGTGTTTGGGAAAATTGCCCAGTGAATTTTTTTAAATTAAAATCTTTATTGGTACATTGTAAATCCACATTATCTTCACATTCAAAATTGAGAGTTTGTATCAGAAAATGACATGACTTGATTCTCATTTTTCCCTTCCCCCACCCACCCTAAACCCCCATCCTCTATATACATAAGTTTTGTTTTCTTTTTTTTATTACTATCACATTCTTTTTACCCTCGTTATTTATCCTTACACCTTCTTTCCTTTTAAATATTTTGTGTTTTACAATATCAACTATATATACTAGAACTCATTTACACCAGTGAGTTTCTATTTATATTCAACTACCTTTTAATGAGTGGAATTTGTATCTTTAAACCTGAGTTTATCTTTTTTATTTTTAAAGAATTGTATTGTCCTACACGTAGTACAGAATAATTACATTTATCATAGGGAGTTAGTACACATACATAACAGGTCTTAGCTCTTTTTTTTTCCCCAACCTTTCCTCTCTCTCCATTTTTTTCCATTTTTGTCCCTTTCCCATTTGCAAAAGCTTCATCTCGAATTTTTCCAAATGTTTTGTTCCTTTTCTCTTACTTCTGTCCCCTTCCCATTTAAAGATCTCCCTTTTTCCCATTATCTTTCTTTCATTTTGCTCTTTCTTTATATTTTTAGTTTCTCATTGATAAGAGAAAACATGGCATAGTTAAGCTTGTCTGACTTGTTTCACTTAATATTATGGTCTCCACTTGCCTCATTTATCTACAAATGTCTTAATTTTAACTTTATTGACAGAGTACTAGTCACACCACCGCATATAAATACCATGTTTTCTTTATCCATTCACTTGATAGGCAGATAGACCATTTCCAAGATTTAGCTGAAGTGTGCTGCCATAAAGGTGAGTATGTGTGGAATTCTGTAATGTGATATGTTTACCTCTTTTGGGAAGATACCTACCAGGAGAATAGCTGGGTCAAATGAAATTTCTAGTTTTAGTTTTTGAGAAATATGCACAATGATTTCCATAGTGTTTGTAGGAATTTGCATTCCATACAGCAATGTAAAGGGTTCTTTTTTCCCTGAAGTCTCACCAGCATTTATTATTTGATTTCTTTCTAATGGCCTTTCTTTCTAGAGTAAGATGAAATCTGTTGTTTTAAATTGCATCTATCTAATCGTAAGAAACATTGAACATTCCTTGATGTATTTATTAGCTAATTGTATTTCTAAAAATTGTCTATTCATTTTGATTGCCCATTTCTTGATTGAGTGTTTTATTTTTATGGGTCTCACTTTTTTTAGTTCTTCATGTATTCTAGATGTGAATCCTCTTCTAGACATGAATCCTCTGCTTGAGGGATAGCTGGAAACTATTTTCTCTTTCTCTACGTTGTTGATTCAGTGGATTGTTTCTTTTGCTGTGCAGTAGTTTTTAATCCCATTTATTGATTCTTAATACTATTTCAGGTACAACAGGGGTCCTTTTCACAAAGTCCTTCCCTATTCCTGTATCATCAAGTTTTACATAACTTCTGCTAGATTTTTACTCTCTTAGTGTTTAGATCTTTGGTTTGCTTCTTAATTGATTCCTTTGGTTTCTTCTTAATGTTTCATTTTGGTTTTAGTTTAGTACATGGTGAGTGATAGTAGTCTAGCTTCAGTCTTCCTTCTTTTGGTCATCAGTGTTCCCAGCACTATTTACTGAAGAGGCTATCTTTCCTCTAGTGTATGTTTTTTGTCTCCTTAGTCAAAAATCAAATAGCTGAATATGTCTGGGGTTGTTGGGATTTCCTCTGTTCTGTTCCATCTGTCTGCATGTCAACCTGAAAGTTTCTGTGTGCACAATATTTCTTTTCAATGTTTTTACTCCTGCTTCTGTCAAATTGATATTAACTCAGTTTATTGTTTTCAGTTTCCACTATTTAGCAACAGGCTCGATCTTGGTTCATTTTTTCATATGCATAATTGGATTTGTGTATTTTTATTTTTCTCCCATCTTCTACTTTCTAACCCTCACTCTTTGTTTTGTCCTGTAAAATAGGAAAACCATAGAGGTGAGAATTAGTAATAATGGTTTGCTTCACTGATTACTAGATGTTCAGTATAGTGCTTTAAACCTCATTTCAGGTCATCATGTTGCCAAGTACTTCAATCCAAGCATTTAAACTGTCACATATGAAACCTTCTGCTTCCTGTGGTTTGAGATTCATATCATGAGAACTGAGGTCTCGGTACTTATCTGCAAAGTGCAATACTCACTTGAACGTTTTGGAAGAAAGCTTTGTGTGTTCAAAGATCTTGCTGTTTTATAGCCTGTAAGTGTGCAATTTCGCAGTGATGATGCAGTTTTACCAAAAACAATTTAAAATAGACATTTGTACATAGGTAAATCAAAATCATTTTGTTATTATTTGTTGGGACACAACACATGTGCAAGTCAATAAAACTTGGTTTTCTAAATATCATTCAGTGACTGATATTTTGTTGTTGAGAGTTTCAAACTTTGAATGTCAATTGAGTCCCTTCACTGATAAGCCAAAATTTACATGATGATGTGCAAAAGTTTTTCATTGCTATTATTTTCTTCAGCTTCAAACATTGTAAAATAGCCACCATGAGACTAGAAAAAGATAAAGTCTCAAAGGGTGTGGTGTAGATAATGCATGATGTTCTGTGGAAGCACAGATTTTTCCTATTTTCATAAAAATGGTCTTGAAGTTTGTTTTATCTGATATATCCTCTTTATCTGTTTATAAACCAAGAATATTTATTTTGTATATATGCCTTTTTAAAGTTTATTTTATTGCATTTTTTTACCAGGAATGTTTTATTTTTAAAGTGTTTTCATCGTATTCCTGTAATTTTTAGTCTGAGGCTTGAAATCCAAGCTGAAGAAACTCTGTGTCTGAATCCCTGTAAAGTGAAAGGGATTTCTTTTTACTCATTCCCAGAATACGCCAAGGCCACTTGGCAGGATCTGCTTTTCCTTCCTTTCTCTGTAAGCTGAGTCTCAGGATAGTTTTTCTGGGCAGAGACTGTAAAGTTGAGCCTCATGAAGTTACTCCTAGGTCCTTTATGTTGTGTCCTTTCTACTGCGTCAGTCTCACATATGACATTGCAGGCCTTTGAATGCCTCTATCTGTACTGTAGTACACTAGGAGGACACATCTAGACCCATTTCATTCTTTTTCAGACTCTAGTTTTACAAACTTAAGTAAATAAAATTCACTGAGTTTTCCCCTCATTATTTTTTTCTTAATTTGGAGAATACTGATGTTTAATTAAGGAATGATTTTTGGTGACTCTGTGAAATTAGAAGTAATTCCACACTATGTGATTAGCATTCAGTGTGTTCATTATTGCTAGTTTTAATAAGTTAGCAAGTATTTGAAATTATTTTGTTGCAATTTTAGTGCTTAGAATATTGATAATTATAACCCACACACAATCTTAAATGAAATAAGTTCACTTAGGTCCTAAATAAGTTGTTAAAGTATCCGGAAATCCAAAACACTTATTTAAAGTAAAGGCTCTCTTTTCCTTATTAAAAGATAGTCCATTCAGAGTTAAATTTCTCTAAATCTAAGAACCAAAGTCAACAACTCCTTATATTATCTGTAACTAAGCAAAAGTAACCAAAGCAGCTAACTTGTGTTTCACCAGTGGAGGATAGCTGAGGGCAGGCGGAGGGGACAAGGTCATTGTAAACTGCATTTCTTCACATCAATATGATACCAGGGATCTTAAAGAAATGTAACTAACTTTCTATAACCACAAGTATGTCCTGTACAATTTCACAAAGTAAGGAAAACAAATGTATCCATTAACTTGACCCAAAGATGGTGCCTCCTGTACAGCTTATAAAAATATTGTGCAAATGAGTAAGATTTTTCATTAATGGTGAGCTATCAATGTCTCTGTAGTCTACCTTAAGGAGAATATCCTAGACATCTTATAAATAAATTTGCATTAACCCAATATCAATCTAATATTTTTAAATTACTTAAAAATCTTAGAAGTAAAGTTCCATATATAAAGCATGATTATGGTTGAAATAACATATCTGAATATTAATTACATTTTGTAAAACAAAAGGCAAATAAAATAATATTAACTAACTTACATGGTCATTAAACCTGTATGCATTTGGGAAGTAGATTTAACATGTTCACACATATCATACTTAATATTGAGACTTCAGAAAGGCATTTTTATTAGAGCAGAATTTATTAACCTAATCTCGTTTGACAAGTTGTACATAAATGAAATTGAGTTCATAAAATATTTCTCATTTGGTTTAGGTATATTTTTTTAACCATGCTCATTCATGGTTAGAAATTCAAACTCCTTGATTTTGAGGAACTGTATGAATACTTGTTGTATATAAGCACTTATACTCAATTAGCCTATTAAAATTAAAATCCTTCCATTTTAGAAACTGTATAATCTCATTTTAATACCATTTGAAAGTAAGAAAATACTAACCTATGAAGTGTGGTAAACAGGTAAAGTAGTTTCTGAATTTTAGACCCTCAGACACATTCATAGCAAGGTTATAGCTTCACTTTTAGAATTCTACCTGTAGATGAAGTATGAACTTAAAGGAAAAAGATACAGTGATTCAAGTAACACAGAGCCATTCTTGCGAATGGAAACACTATTCTTAAGTACTTGATTTTGAACAGACCAAGAAGTGAATAACAGCAGCAACAAAACACCAAACCAGAACATTTTTTCTTGCATGTAAAATGATAGAAATTAACACTTAATATTTGGCATATTTTATGCAAAATTGTTCTCATTAAACTGCATATTTGTAGTTAATTTTGCCATTCTCACTGAGAAACTCAGTTAATATGTGCTTGTCAGCCTTTATGTTCTGTGGCTATAGCAACAGTAAATAAAATGTCTCCCCTTGACACTTAGAGGCGATCCTATTAATTCATAATGCGAGATGATAAGTGTCTAAAGAAACAGTCATGAAGAGACTGAGGCTTTCTGCCAAGAGTTAAAAGGATTGAGTTTACTGTCCTATAAGCAAAAAGGAAGAAATAAAGTCCAAACTACATGGACCAGTGGTTTGTAATACACTAGACACAATGGAAAGTAGGACAGTGATTACTTCAAGAAAGTACAGATTGAACAACCCCCATTACTGTCCCAGCAACACTGACTTCAGATACGTTCACTCTTCCATTCAGGGCAAGAGACTGGGGTAGGAAGAAACTCAAGAGTGGCACATAGAGCCCAGTGGATTTCTCCCATGTGAAAGATACTGAGGGTTTGGAAAGGACAAGGGATCTTGAACTTAGGACAGTGGTGGGTGATGCTCAGGGAGAGAGCACCAAACATCTTCAAGGACTGGTCTCACATACTCAGCACTTAATTAGCTCTCACACTTGAGCAGACCAAGGCATGAGAGTATCAAACAAAAGTGGTATGATGAGCTGCCTACTCACACACAGCCTGAAACCTGGATCCTGCCAGCAAGAATAGGAAGTCTCTACACTCATCTAAGGTCCCTTGAGTAGATTACACAGGATGGTCATGAGACAGTGTTGAGAGTAGAGTAAGCACTGTGCCAGGCTCTTCTGTCACATTTGAAAAGCAAGATCTAATAAGATCAAATTGTTTCTTGAGTAACTTAACTGGAAATAAACAGGGTGTAAGCGAGCAGCTTCCTTCAGCTGAATATATTATACTTGGAAGAGAAATGAGTGAGACACAGTATTTGGGAAATAGGGTCTGAAATTTTTCAAAATTTGGTGAAAGCTGTATGCCAAACCCTAACTCTAAAAAGACTAGAAGGAAAGACATAGGTACAAAACAAAAAAAAATCAGAACAGTGATTCGCTTGTTTTCCAAAATGAAACAAGCAGATAGTGGAACAACTTTACAGTTTTGGAAGAAAAGACATCACCCCAGAATTGTGTTTCTAGTGAATGGCTGTATCACATGACACTGATAAGAGAATCTAATGATAATCCACGTTGTGGGAGAAAGGCTTTGCCCAGTTTTTATCTGAAAGAGATCTTGTATCCAAAATATATAAATACATCTCAGCATTCAACAATAAGAAAACAAACAACTTTCAAAATGGGCCAAGATTCAAGCATACGCTTTACTAAAGATGGATGCACAGATGTAAATTCCTCAGAAAGGAAGTGAAAACTACTACACACCAATTAAAATAGCTTAATTGAAAATATTTGACCATGACAAGAGTTGGTGAAGGAGAGGGAGGAATTGCAACCCTTTACTGGTAGGAATGTAAAATGGTTCAACTACTTTGAGAAATAGTTTTGGCAATGTCTTAAACTTTTCATGTATGTACACTACATGATTTTATCATTCCACTCCTAGTTTTTTACATTCAGATTTAAAGAAAGTATCTCTCTGAATGAAGATTTACTATGAGTATTCATAGTAGCTTTCATTATAAAATATGAAATTTTCTATTATCCATTATCACTTGAGTGAATTAGTTTCGTATTTCTATAGGGTAGAATCATATTCAGCAATAAAGAAGAAGAGGCCAGCCTGAACCACAAAGCGAGACCCTGTCTCAAAAAAAAAACCTAAAAGAAAATAAAAAATAAAAAAAAATAAAGAAGAAGAAACTTGATATACATGTAGTGGCATGAATGAATCTCCAAATAACTACGTTGAGTACAGAAGCTACCTGAAAAAAGAATACATGTATAATGATTGCAGTCTGTATAAAATGCTGGTAAGATACCAATGAATTTACAGTAACATAAAGCAGATCTGTGGCCACCAGAGGAGGTAGGTACAGTGAGGGACCTTGAGAAAGGCATTACCAAGGCATGAGTTGACATTTTAAATAATTTATGTTTGTTAGCTGCTTGTGATGATGTTTCACAGATATTTTCTTATATTAAAATTTATCAAATTATAGAAATTAATTATATTTCACTTATGCTGCAGTAAAAGGTCACAAAAATCTGTTTCCATGCTGCATATAATGCCATGAGATCTGTTGTGTCTTTCCCTTACTTCTGTTTTAATGTGCAAAGCTGTTGCTTCTCGTACCTTTGTGTCTCAGACAACTAAACACAAGAAGTCATCTGAAGGAAGTCAAAATGCAGACTTTCTCTCCAGAAAAATACCTCCCAATCATTTGTGAAATGTTCAGAGCTCCATGATTGGGTCTTGCAAAGCAAGTACATCCTATTTTATAAAATTAGGGGACTAAAAATGCATAGAAATGAGCCCGGTAGTGTTTTTGGCAGCCTTTTATGTCAGAGCTCAAAACTCCTGTCTGATAAAATGTAGGCCACCAGATTGAATTACTTCATCGAGCCACTGCCATCCTCTGTTAATGGTAATTGCACAGATACAGCAGTCTTTCTCGGCAGCGTCTCAGATATTTACCTCCTACTGTTTTTCAATTCAAACCTTTGATGAAAATATTCCCAGTACTTCTTTAAAGCAGACTCCAACTGTCTTTCTTGACAAAAGCAAGGTCTCTAAATCAGATCCTGACAATTTGTGACACAGCAGTCTACCCAAATCACCTTTTACCTATGTCACTATGTCATTTCCTGAAGAAAAAAGTGTCTATCAGAGGAGCAATTTCTGTTAGGTTTTTGGGTCTGGAAGCTTGGATTGCCAGGAAAAAAAAAAAAAGGAAGAAAAAAGGAGAAAGATAATTTCTGCTTTTGACTTTAGTTGGAGGAATACAGTTAGAGGTTGATCACATCTAATAAACAAAATGGGAAGTTTACTCATTTTAAAGAGCACTTTTATAGAGAGACATCTTTAGATAATTGTTATTCTCAAGATGATAATAAATACAATTTTAATTTAGTGGTTGCTAAAGCCTTTTACTTTTTAGGAGACCGTGGGTCAGTATAAATTTTTATTCTTATTTTTGGTAGCTTACTCTAACCTAGAATTACTAAGCAATTTTTTTTATCAAGGACCAGACTGAGCAGACTATACTCTACTGATAAAAGTTATACGGCAGTACTTTGGGAAGGGCTATGCTCAGTTCCCATCTGACTGAAGGTGGTTTGGTCACTGGGTGGCAGAATATGGTAATGGGGGCAAACCTGGCCTGGGATCCACTGGATGGGCCTCAGAGTGAAACTTGCTGCCTCTATCTCTTTGGCTAGTACTGGTTGGACATTTTCCTCCCTTTTGGAAGAGCGTTTTGGTAATTGGTTTCTTGGATCAAATTGCAGCATCATATGTTTGACTGATGGGTTAGCTTTAGGAGCTATGATCGTTTCTCTGGGGACTCGCTTTCCAGATTTACTAAGTGAGCAGCTGACAGAACAGCATGCACACTCCCTGCTGCCAGCCTGATTTTGTTCTTCCCACATGGATGCCTCATTCCAGGCAAGAGCCTTGGAATGTCACTTGCCAGAAATACTGCTGGAGAGTGGCCTTCTTTGGCTCCACTGGCAGAGTAGGGTAGATCTGACTTAGCGTTGTCTCATCCATGCCCCATTCAGCTTTAGGGATCACAGTGTGCAAAGCCATGAGCAGAGCAATGAAGATTTGATAGACAAATGAAGCGTATCTTATAATCTAAGAGTGAAGCCCAGTTTTAAGGGCCACTGAGAAGTCCCTATGAGGTTGGCCCTTCGTGGTAGTAATGACTATGAAGAGAAACTCTTTTCTGTCAAGTCTTTGGCTTCCTATGTCCTTTAATGCAATTGCTCCTTAGTCTGACAAAGGCCTCATTTATGTTTAAGAGCACTGTGTCCATGAAGAATCTTTTCATTGCTTTTTGCATTTATCTGGTATTTTGTCCTTTACTTGTTTGGCTCGTTTCCCCTCCCAAGTTTTCCTTTTAATGATTCCATATTGTATTCACAAAGTTTTTCTTATATTACTCTCAATCTTCCTTGTGAAGTGGTTATCATCATCATCATCATTATTATTATTATTATTTTACAGATGAGGAAATGAAGACTAAATTACTAGGCAATCTACCTTAGATCTCAGTCAGTCAGTTCCAGATACAACTTTTGTATCTGACGCTGGAATCTTCCTGTCCACTAACCAAACCCAGAAAAGCTCTTGTCACTTGTTAAGAGGAATCCCCTGAAGAAATTATTATTTCTTACACTATCATTATTGTCATTCACCAGTTTTACTTACAGGTTTCTGATTTATTTGGACAGCGTTTTTACAGAAATCATCAATATATGTAATGATACAGAAAGCATCATCCTTATATAATATTTAGATGACTTTTGTCTATGTATGTTGACCACCTAATTTATGACAACTAACTTGGCCAAAAAAATTTCTGAATCTCCCATGAACTTGAGCTCAATATTAAATGGATAATTGTGAAGTAAAGAATTATTATATAAAGAGTGCATGAGTAATACATTGATGGACTTTTTAAAAGGAGAAAACTGATACTCTTTGTTTTCTTTTTAATTTTTATTACAGTAAATTCCACTTACAATATGCTATGAGTATATTTATTGTAAGAAGTTAGCATATGCACATAATTCATCTTAATTCTCTTTTTGCCCCTTGTGCCTCCTTTCTCTTCTCTTTCAATCCCTTGGTTTCCTGAAAACTGGCACTCTTATAAAAGAAACCTTCATTTATGGCTGCTTGCCCTTTATTCCTAAATCCTTCTTTTGATAATCTTTCCACAGTTGTCCTTCTTTTCATTTGGAATCAAAGGACATGAAGGAATCCACTAGAAATGTGAATGATTAAATCAGAAATGGTCAAGGCATAGATTCCCAAATACCAGATGCTTGTCCCTTCCCTTGGGCTTTAATTCTCTAGGTGAAGCATGATTTACACTCTTCCATGCTGAGCTCAAATTCAGCTGCCCAAAGGAGGGACTAGCCATTAGAGCTGTTTGGAGATAAGAAAGGAAGCAGTGTGGATTCATTTGTGCAAGATTCACTTGATTTGGAGAGAACCTCAGTCCAGAACGTTAGTTTTCCATGCAAGGGAGTGAAATCAGTTTATGGTCTTGTAGTGATATCTGCAACATCTTGCCAGTTTTGTTTGCTCTTGTGTAGGCAGTGATCATCTGTTATCTATAAGTGGGTGCCTCCACCCACAACTTCATCTCACCCATCTTAAAGAAGAATGAATACAAGTGACAGTTTCAGTGAACCTTCCCTTGAAGATCCATTTCCTCTCTCCCAGCCCCCATGGACTCTCTCATATTCATTTTGCTTCTTTGCCCCTCCTCTCCCATACTCTTCTCTCTCATGCCGGAGTAGGCAAAGTCCAAGAGAGGTACCAGTGCCAGTAAAAGCTCAATTACTTGCAGCTGGTGGTGCCACCTGTGCCTATCAGATTTCAGCCAAAGCAATTGCTTTCCCATAGTGCCCTATTTTGGGGAATTGTAAAGTGGAGTAGAGGGAGCATTGAGCTGAGGAGAAAAGAGAAATTTCTCTCCTGGCTCAAAGAGGAACCTGAAATTGTGAATGCAATTACATATGGTCCCAAACTGCCTCTTTTGCTTCTTCTTGTGTTCAGAGATGGCCCAAGAGATTTTGAAGTTAAGCATTTGGCCTTTAAGTAAGCTAAGAGAACTATCCTTAGTACGCAGATCTCTTGTAGAACTTAAGATTCACAATTTTGTAACTTGCCATGGCTGTGGTATAATCAAGGGTGTTTATGACTTCTGATTATCAGCACAAGGTCTTTCTGATTCCATTTGTGTTCATTTTACTTTATTTATTCATCTGTGTTCTTAGTGAATAATTTCACAATTTTGTACTCTCATCTTGCAAAAGGTCTTGCAAGGAATTTTGAAAAAAAAAAAAAAAACCAAATTGCTATTTTAACTAATATGACATTTTTCTATAATTTGCTAGTGATTTACCATATTTCTCAGTATTCTTTGTTAATTCATTCGTATTTTCAGTCTGATGTCTTCACTTGTATCTTACCCTTCCTCTCTTTTTTTCTTTTTTGTTGTCTTTTTCTTTTTTCTGTTTATTTCCTAATTTTATCCTCCTACAGTCTGTAATGACTGAGGAACTTCTCAGGGTTTGAGAATAGCTCAGTGAAGAATCTTCCTTTAAAGGGCACTTTTACAATGAACATCCATACTATCTGTGTAACTGGTATAATTCCACTTGGCTTGAGAACAACTACTTTATTAGTCTTTTGCTATGAGATGACAGTAGAGACAAAAGACCTTTGAAGCAAAAAAACATGAACAAGTTTTCCTGTCAGAAGTAGTGCTGCCCACACTGGGCTACCTGATTTGGTTCTGGCAAGAGACAGTATTACGTGGAGTAACAAGTACGAAAGCCCAGATGTGAAGAATCATGTTGAAGGCATATGCACCTGTTTTGGAATGCTTTGAAATTATACAGATGAGGCTAGGAAAAGGCCAGATCTGAAACATTCCTGCTGAAGAGTTTGTATTCTGTAAGCAAAGTGATAGAGAACCACTGGAGGATTGAAAGTGATAGAGTCAGTTAGATGTGTACATGTGAGTTTGGTCACTTAGGTAGTATGGTAGATGATGGCTTTGTAATCATGGGCTGACTCCTAGAAAGATTCTAGAAAATTCAATATGGTGATGGTGTGTTTGAGGGAAAAGAGAGACAGTTCTAAAGATACTTAGGACATAGAATTGTAGGACAAAGTGAGTAGTGACATCAGTGAGCTATGTAGAAACTAGTCCTTAAGGACATCTGCCAGATGTTTGCTTTATGCAACAAAGTGACTATAAGTGAGATGCACCGAGAGGCAGGGTTGTGATGTAGAGGCTGCTCTAAAGTTCTGGATCTGCCACTTGCCTGTGGAGTTACATTTGGGGCACAGAACTTTTTATAGAAAGGCCTGTGGGCTTCCAAAGAGTGTGAAGACAGAGCTCAGGGAAGCAGCATGCAGAGTGCAGCATGCATTGTGCATGTAGGTGTTCCATGGTGTCACGGATTAAATTTCTCTTTTAGGAAAACAATTGTGATAATTAAGATAATTGTTGAGTGTAGGATCTTTATTTCTGTGTCATTTGCCTATACGGTTATCAACTGATTGGATAAAAAAGCAATAAATGCCTAAATAATCATCTTTTCACATTGTACTCTTCTTATTAATATGAGTGTATATTTTATATTTCTTTGGATCACAGCATAATTTTAGAAAACTCAGACACCTTTTTAATTTACTGCTTTGCAGTTCTTTTTGATTGCTTTTGCTATAGCTTCAACCTGCACCGTATTTTAATCACCTTCTCTCTGAGCACTGATGATTCTGTAGCCCTATTGGAATATATCTGAGGAGATTCCACTCACTTAAGACTGTTTTGAGAACATGTGGTACTAGATGATGGTGTGGCATGTTTGGAAAATGTCACGATTTCTATCCTGTTCAGTCCCTCGCACCTTTAAAGCAGTTCTTATCCTCTGTGCTAGCTCATGGGACTTGTTAGTTCACTAATTGTGGTTGTGACAAAATGTTGACAAGACCCTACTGTGAAACACCTGTGGTTAAATTCATCTAAATTTGTGTATGAATCAAAATAAAATGGCTTGAAAGAATAGATGAGAAGCTTCAAAATTGAAAAGAAGCTTCAAAATTGTAGAGCAGATATGACACATAGAACTTCTTAGGTTGACATTTTCATATTTAATTCAGGGTATCAAACAGTGGAAGGTATGTAGTATTGCATAATTCTGACTTGTCAGCGTTATAACTGATAACATTATAAATACAATCTGCTTTTTGTTATACAAGCACTATGTCACAGACAGCTGAGAATATTAGACAACAAATTTGTACAAGTTGTGGAGGAGGAATTTTTAAATTGTACACGTTTATTTATCAGCAAGGGTAATTTATGAAAGTGTTAAACAGTGAAAATTTAAAACCATGTATTCCTGGTAAATGTTACAACTTTCATTAAGTATTGCTAATAATATATATAGCTAATGAGAACCATAGAATCCTATGGCGCTTCAGACACAAGCCTATTCTGCCCATTAGGTGTGCAGTACATAATGATTTCAGCACAACCTCTTCTTCACTTTCATCCTCACTGCTGTCATGCAGTCTTAAATGGGTGTGTGTAGAACAGTCTCCTTTTCTACTAGATTGCATCCATCTAATTAATCATCTACATGATTGTAAGAATGCTCTTAACTACATTTATTAATCAAGATACTTCTATTTTCCATGTGGATTTCTTAGCAAATTCTATAATTTTGGTGATATTTTCCTGAAGCTCTGTGCTCTCACCTTTATCCTAGAGGAGTTAAAAACTTAGAAGTGCAGGTATTAATAAAACCCTTAGTGACTAAATGTATTTAGACTTCTCAAAGGCCATGAGGTACGCACTCAAATACTGAGAAAGATAGTTTACTGTATGAAGACAGCTAGGGTTTATTTTCTTTTCATTCAGTGAGTGATATTAGATGTTTTCTCCCAAATTGAAAGTTTTTTCTGTCCTTAATTTTACATGTGCAAATTCTCCACTTGACGGTTTTGCCAGAGTTCACCTTCTTCAAGGTCATTAGAAGAATGACTCCTAACTCGTTAAGTAATTTCCAAATTTGCCAGCTAGCCTCATAGATTTTACCTGTATGGCTTGTCAGATTGTGTAGGTGACTAAATTTGACACTGGAAAAGGATGGCGTAACAAACATTTTTTTTTTCTTTTCACACTAATACAAGCTTTACAACATTCCATCCAAAATATATCATCTTAGTGTTGACTTTTCTACTCATGGCTGTCAGTGTTAGAAGCTGTGCTTCACTAACATGAAGACATTTGTGAAAAGGCTTTCATCAATATCTGACACTGGCGAATTGAAGAATAATATACTAGCTACATAAAGCTGTGTTTATTCCTCCTAAACCAATCATTGTCTTTTGCAGTGTTTCCAATGAAATTGTGATTTTTTTTTTAGCAGATTCTTCTTTGATGGAGCTGTGATTTGCAATAATCTTGTCATGCCAAGCTCAAAACACTACTAAATGAAGACATTTGTGGAAGGGAATGATTGTAAATTGCATGCAAATTTCAACTCGGCTGGAATTAATCAATACAGAAACAGAACTTGTGTATTCTTGATATAATGATGCTGAAACTAATCCCATGGAGTTCTATTTCCATAGAAATTAGGCTTTTATTTTGATTTAAGTCTCCCTTCTTTTTCCTTCAAGACAAAGCCTTGTTTTTTGAATCTTTTAACAAGAACTTCTTTGGGGATAGAGAGATATTGTAAAGGAAGCAGGAGTGAAAATCAAGCATCTGACTTCCCTGGGAGGCCATCTGGTGTTTTTGTTTTTTTGTTTTTTATTGACTTCTTTCCCCAGTTTTTCTGCCTTATTTTTTCACACTCAAAGTTCTAATGCTTATGTGATAGTAGGTGATATATTGCTTTCTAGCATCATTTCTTAGGGTGAACAACGAATTTGTGAGGATGATTCTGGCTCAACGTGGGTTGCTATTTCTTAGTTGTGTTTTTAAATGTTGCATAAAATTGGACTTTCTGGGGAAGAGATTACTGTTATTGACTTTTTTTATACCTACTTAAATGTACAACATTTGTTACTTTCTTTGATTGGCAGGATTAGGCTTTGTTACTTTTTTTTCTTTATTGAGTTTTTTTTGGTATATTTTACATATATATTATGATCATGTTGTTTTTTAAATGCTGGACCGTTAGTGAGATTTAACAGCTTTAGATTATTTGTTCCTCACTGTATCTTCATCCTGTATGTCAAGAATGTGCAGAAAGAAGGTCTTCTATTGGTATATTTTGTGTTGCAGGGCATCAGTGTTGTGCCCGTCAATCCTGAGAGTCTGACAACTTCTCACCCACCCCTTTGCAGTACTTTAAGACTTCATTTAGCCTGGGTCTCTATGAGTAACACTCTATAAATATTTAATCATATCCATTGGCCTCATGGTATATTTTATTTACACATTAACTACCTGGACAGTACTGTTAAAGAAATATTCTGCTGGATTTACTGAAGGGGTTTCCCTAACTGGTTTACTAGTAGCTACCAACACTCCTTTTCATCAGAACACCAGGAAAATGTTTGTTTACTTCTTGTGTTTTGAGGAGGAATGACAGCCTCTGTGAGATCATTTTCAGTTATCCCATGATCAGAGGAAAATATGAAATTGCAGACCCTTTTGTTTGCTGGGGGGTGGGGGGCGGAGGATGCAGGTGAATTTAGTGCCTTCATGTTGGGCTATTTCCCAGCCCATTTTTAGCATTTGAGACAGGATCTTACTAAGTTGATCAGGCTGAGCTCGAAGTAGGTGATCCTCCTTCCTCAGTTTCCGGGTATGCTCACATTGCAGGCGTGTGCCATCTTGCCTACCTGAGGACAGGTTTCTAAAGGAGGATAGGTTTTGGAAAAAGAATTTTTTTTTTACTTTAAAGAAAAGTCTGAAATGTAGCTTTTTTTTTTCTCTCCTGCATCTTTTGTGGAGAATGTTGAAGAACTGAGAACTTTTGGTTTGTGCTGCTAATTAAGAACATAAAAATTTTTCATTATTCCTCACTTTCAGTTCTGCTGCTGCTAGTCTCCTTGTGTCTTTGACTCTGTTCACATCTGGAGCTCCTCAGACCAGTTGTAACCTACTGAGTTAGAGCATGTGACTCTCAAGCTGATTTGTATTATTAGAGGAAAGAATGTTTTGCAAAATGATGTGCTACCTTTATAAAGGATTAACTTGGTAGATGCAGGCATAAGAAACTAGCATAGTCACATAAATCGTACTCATACTACCATCACCTGAGCTTCTCTCCAAACAGGTCACTCTGCATGTATATTGACAGAAAGATGAATAACTCACTAGGTATGAATGAATTTCACAGTGATGTATTAAACTACATATGTAACTAATGTTTTTCTTGTTTTCTGATTACCACGCAGTAGTACGTGGGTTGGAGAAGGTAGGCAAGAGACCTGCTTTGGTACCTTCAGGGGACAGACTGCTTTTTTTTGTGACAGCCAGTGAAGCTGGCTAGTGAGGCCAGGATGGGGGAGAACTCTAGTGAGGCGTGGTAGACCAGCTGCCTGTCAGCTGCCAGCTACAAAGTTGGTTCACCATAAGTTAACTGAAGCTAGAATTGGTCAGCCCAACCCGTACGTCCTGCATGAGATGTCGCTGGCTCAGAATCAAGAGAAGTAGGTAGAGCATGTGGAAACCAAAAGACTAAAGATGTTCCAGACTGGTGACAGACATATTCATACCAGAGGTTCTTGTTGACTCTTGCATTGAGGGGTCTCTTTTTCCATACCTGTAAAATCCATACAGAAGCAAAAATGGGATATTGAGATTCTAACTCTGTCATACCAACTCCTAGTATTTCTCAGATACAAAGCCATCTGCCTTTGGAGGAGGAGTAAGAAACCCATCTGCTCCTCCAGCCCTAACCTAAGATCAGTTACTCTGAAGAAATGGCAATGAATGTTTCCCACTTTGACAAGAAACCGGACAAAAGCCATCTCCACTGAGACACTATTGTGCCTGGGATTCTGCTGTGAAGGGGAGCAGAGATCTGCTGGCTCTAGTGAGGGTATAAGAAACATGACTATGTCCCTGACATTCCACCAATCAGCACAGAACTTGAGTTCACCTGAGAAGGTGTGCAGTACATTTCAGAAGTTGCCTGTGATGGCACAAGAAGCAGCAGGGCTAAGAAAATGTTACTCTTGAGGCACAGATACATAGCGCCAGGCTCAGAAAACCTGGGAGGTCCACTCCCCATTATAAGTCTTAAATCTAAGAAATAAATGGTAGTAGTCAATTATTAGATGAAGGTCAGGACAATGGGAAGAGACACATCACAGAAGACTTGTGTTCAGGTCCCCCTGTCTTCTGGGGGGACTGCAAATGCTGAGAGACATTCTTAACACCTTAAAAATTAGTAAGAAGTTTTAGATTTACCAGAACATTACACATGTGTAACGCATATCATACCAAAATGATATACATTGATATAATATAATTATAAGAACTAATGAACCAATACTACTACATTATCAACTATCCTTATTGCCTTTTTTCTGTTCCAGCACACTATCCATGTTGGTATACTACACTGAATATTTAGTCATTATTTCTGCTTAGGTGTTTTTAGATTGTGACAGTTACCAGACTTTTTTTCTATTTGATGACCTTGGTCCTTGTCAAAAATGCTACTCAAGAGCCACGTATAGTAGTGCATGACTGTAATGTCAGCACTTTAAAGGCTGAGGCAGGAGAGTCCCTGAGAGCTCAGAGCCAGTGGGACTACATAAGGAGTTTAAGGCCAGCCTTAGCTACATAGACTTGGTCTCAGGAAAAAAAAAAATGCTGGTCAAATATTTTGTAAAATCTTCCTTGATTAGTTTTCATCTTGTACTTCACTGAAACTAGTAATAGCAATAACAAAGCCCAAATGCAATTCAAATACTGATAAATTTATTTAAGGAACCCCCCCATGCCACCAATGATAAGAGCTTAAAAGGTATTATCCATTTCAAGGCAGAGACTTATCTCCAGTTTTTTTTTGCGTACAAAGTCTAGAGATAACGAACAAATAAGAATAGAAGATGACTTTGTCAAGAGATGAAACTGACTATT
Organism: Petromus typicus; assembly: GCA_004026965.1. Taxonomy (NCBI): domain Eukaryota; kingdom Metazoa; phylum Chordata; class Mammalia; order Rodentia; family Petromuridae; genus Petromus; species Petromus typicus. Next base: position 48,233 of record PVIR01005457.1, read on the forward strand.
CAAGCAACTGGGAAATAAATTTAAAAATATTATTAAAGGAAAAGGTGAACAGTATCCACAAACCAATAGGGGAATATCATTAGAGAGACTGCAATCTATAAATAATACTTCAATACTAATGCTAGAAATGAGAGACCGTATCCTATGCAAATGTTTCCATGGGTTTACCAAGAGGTGAACATAATGGAGACAAGAAGCTGTAACTTTGAAAAGCCACCGACAGACACCTTTTAAACTCAAATAAAGTGTTGCTGTGGAATATCATCCAACAGTGTCACATATTTGCAAAGAGAACGTATGACAGAGGGATTATTTGAAGAAGTAAGTAGTGTCTCAAAATCTAAAATGAACAACAACAAAAAAATTCCCCCCATGAATTTATTCAAGATAAATACCAAGAAAAGAATACATATATCCATTGGAGTCAAACTATTGAAAACCAAAAATAAAGAGGTAATCTTGAAGACAGAAGAAAAAAGAAATAGTATTTGTATGTGTGAATAGACAAATACTTAACTGACTCCAGCTCCACCATTGTGTAAGCCAAGGACAATGGAGTAAAATCATTTTTCTATTATTATTATTATTATTATTTTATTCTAGCATATTACAAGTAGATATATTACATATTACAAGTAGATATAAGTACATATTACAAGTAGATATATTACATATTACAAGTAGATATAAACTTAAAAACATTCTTCTGTAAAAGTAAAACAATATTTCGTAACAAATTAAGAATAAACAGCTAATAGAGTTTATTATAATCTTAGGACAGTTAAAATGTTACTCAAAGTGCAAGTCATGCAACAGATAACACAAAAATTTTATTTCAGTGAACTAAGAGGACATAAATGAAACATATTATATTTAAGTGTTTTTGAAATAATAGAATAGTTAATTTGGAGAATTGTGTTATCCTTTCTCTAATTCTTATTTCTTGATCTCTACCTACCTACCTACTTATCTATCTATCTATCTATCTATCTATCCTCCTTTAAGATAAATCAGATGATGCAACTTGACAATATAATGTTAAGTAAAATAAGTAGTGTGAGATCTTTAAAGAACTGAAAGAATAAATATCCTCAACGTAAAATTCTCTATTTAGGAAAGTTAAAAAGGAAGGCAAAATTAAGGCTTTAACAAAAGAGCGTACACAAAGAGAATTCTTTCTTAGTGAGCAACAGTACAAGAAATTTTCATGGAATCTCTTCAGACTGGAGGAATATGCTGCTTTGCAGAATATTTGGTTTTATATAAAGCAATGAAAGGCACCAAATGTATAAAAATGTGGATAGATATAAGACATTTTCCTTTTCCTTTCAATTTTTTGAAAAGAGATTATAGTAAGAGTTGACAAAAATGTCCATTTGCAAAATCCGCCCTTCTAACTATTATTTTGATAGTCTGGAAGCTAAGAAGGCTTTTAATTTTTTAATGATTCTAAGAAAAACCTTGGGGAAAATCCTCAAAATAATCAATGAATATGCAATAGAAACTACATATAGCTTAGAAAGCCTAAATTACTCACTATCTGCTCTCGGTTTAAAGTAAAAATACTAATTATGTATTGTGGGATTTGCAACATATGTCAAAGCAAAATTGTCACAATAGTTGCACAGAGGACCAGAAGGAGGAAATGGAAATGCACTGTTGTAAAGTTTCTTCCCTGTACATACGGTAGTATAATAAAATCTCAGAGTTGACTACAAGTTGAAAGTATATAATTTGAATGCTAGAACAGCTATTGGGGGGAAAATGCAGAGCAAAATATTGTTAATACCCAGTAACAGACATAAAATTAAATAATTTTAAAAAATACGGAACTAATATATTATGTCAAAAAAGGAGTAAAAACCTTAAAAACATGAAAGCATGTAAATATTCATTCTTAGCAATAATTACATGCAGCATAAAGAATCACTACAAAAGCAGGTCTTATAAAACTGGATGGAAACTGAACCCTAGTCATATGCTGGTGCATTTTAGACCTGAAAATCCTCCAAAGGCTTGTGTGTTAAGGTTTGATCCCCAGTGCAGCATTGCTCAGAAGGGCCATGGTTAGATGATTTCTTTGACCTCATCAGCAAAGTGATTTTTCATTAGTTTGTAGTGCAATGGTATTATTGGGGAAGAAGTAGGAACTTCAGGAGGTAGGAGTTACATTGAAGAACTGAGAATGTACCTTGTCCTCAGCCACCTCTTTTATGTCTGTCTGCTTCCTGACAGTCATGAGGTAAGCACTTTGCTCCCCAGGCCTTCTCAACTCCAGGTCCACAAGGACAGATCCTCATGACTGACCCTCTAAAACTGTGAGCCAATCTGAATGAATTCTCACTTCTATAAGTTGATTTGTCAGGTATTCTGTCACAATGATGAAAAGCTAACAGTGCTGCTTACAAGAAACTCATTTTAAATATAAGGACATAACCGCATTAAAAATAAAAGCATGGAAAACAGTACACATATAAATCCTAATAAATAGAACACTGTCGTGACTGTAGTAATATTGGACAAAGTAGAATTCAGGACAAGCGATGTTACCAGATGTAAAACGTGAGAGCACACATGTCGTAATGACCAAGGGATCATTGTTTCATTAGGGCAACAGTTCACTGAAAGGAAGGTGTGTTACCTAATTACAGAGCCTCAGAACGCACAGAGCAAAAACTAATACAATTGCTAGGAGAATCAGATCACCAGGATGGCTGGAGCTTTTCTCACCCTTCCCTCCATAGTTGATGCTATAAGCTAACCCAAATTAGGAAGGATATCAAAGACACAAATGGCACTGTCAGTCATTTTGACTCAGTTGACATGTGTAGAGTACTTCTCCAACAATAGAGTATATATTTTCAAATGCATGTATTTATTTATTATAGAACATATTTTGAGAAATAAAATAAATTTCAGTAAGTGTAAGAGCACTGAAATTGCAAACTGCTCATCGACCTCAACATATTTAAAATAAAAGTTTTAAAAGACAGCTAAAATCTCTCAAAACATCTGGATATTCCCCAAATACCTGGAAATTAAATAACTTACTCCTAAATTATCAATAAAAATAACTCACAAATTTTATTTCTCTGTTTAAATATCTCATTTTGAGGCAGTTAAAATATGCAGAGGTGCAAGGCCTGGCACAACATGCCAGTAATCCCTCCACTTGAGAGGCTGAGGCAAGAGGGCTGGTGTGAGTTCAAAGCTGGATTGAGATACATAGCACAACCGTCTCCCCCAAAATAAAATATGCAGAGGTGTTCTGTATACTATACGTACAGAGACAACTATTGATAGTGACACTGACTTTGAGTCTGAACTGATACAGTACACAATGCATTTTAAGTGCAGTTGGATTAACGACATATTCATTTGACTTCTTTGTATATGCCAAATGCATCTGCTAATCAGAATAAAAAAATATACTTCAAGTCTTGTTCCATATTGTTAAAGATATTATCAAATTGCCATGAATACAGTTTAGTTCTACATTCCAATGGTTCTGTTGTTTTTTTGTTTGTTTGTTTGTTTGTTGTTTGTTTTTTGTTGGGTTTTTTTGGGGGGGTTTTGGGGGTTTTTTGTTGTTTGTTTGTTTTTTTTTTTTGAGACAGGGTCTTGCTTTGTATTGGGTATTTTTTTTTATTGAACCTAACCAGTTTTCCAGTGGGAGTTGGTAATCTGTCAACAAACATTAACTGTATATTCTGAACAAGAGCCCCTTCCTCTTGCTGGTTTTCAAGCAAATGCTTCTCGGTAATTACAGCTGCCCGAGTGGGAAACAGTAGGGCCTGGTGACGTCATCAACAAGCAGGATCTTATCTGGACACAATGGCACGCACCTGTAATTACGGGTACATGAGAGGCTGACACTGGAGGGTCGTGAGTTTTTGATCACAGAAATTCAGCAACAGCTGCCTCAAATTCAATTAAAGGCTGGGGAAGCAAGTCAGTGTAAAGGCCAGCACTGCAAAATAAAAGTAAAATTTGTATTAACCAGTGAAAACAGGAGATCAAAATTATGCTCTGCTTTTTTGTTGTTGTTAAATAAACAACTTGACCACATATTTTCAAAGAAAAATATACAGTTGAATAGCACTAAGGTATTGAATCCTTACTATTTGTTTAAATCGTTTTGGAAAGTATGTTTAGAAATTCATAGTAGATTTCATCAGGTGTAGGATTTTTAAATTAAAAATATATAAAATGACTTGTGGGCTTCTAAATGAACTTTTGGTTTTGTAAAATTTTTTTCTGCTAAAAATACAAATTATCTGCAGTTCTAACAAACTGATGGAAATTTCAATATGCCCTGTGAAAAATCTACCTTTTCCAATGAGTCCTTAGCAGATATGGGTTATGTGACACTAGTATACAACTGGGGCCTAGAGCTTTGGGTTTACTTAAGTGATTTATTACATGCATCAAGCACAGCTAGCCTATTTGTAAGATTTATTCAAACAAGAATTGTTTTGTTTAAGAGTGAGAGAGGTCATTTCTTGGTTGAGAACTTTAAATTTGTTTCTTTTGGAGAAATAGTATAGAGTTTATGACAACTAATTGGTAATCCCATTGTAAGGGGTATGGACAAGTTCCATCACAGGGCCCCAAGGCATTCCATTCCTTTTCCACCTGCCGTAAAAATGAAAAAAGTGTTTTCAGTTTGCCCAGACTGGGAGAGCAGTGGTCTCCATCCTAGAGTGCATAGAAGTTAACTTTGTAGAAAGTCTAAAAGAAAAGCCGGGAAATACACACAGAAAGATTGAGGTTGGCTTTTGCCCGGCCTGAGCACTCAGGAAATGTTCAGCCTTCTTGGTGCCATGGCTGGGAGATATTTCTGCTATCTGTTATTTATAAGAAAATACTAAAATGTGAAGATTCATTTTAACCACTTAGCATGTTAATATGGGCAGCACGTTTATTCACATACTGACTGTCCTCAGCATCGCTTGGGCAGAAGTCATTTCCACCAGTCCGTTCTTGTTTGCATGAGACTTAATCATATGTCTGTTTGTTTTATAGCAACTATTTCGTGTACTTCTCTATTTAGAACATTGTATTTTCCTTTGATGTTTGTTTCTAGGGAAGTCTAATAATAATCTCTGATTATTTTATTTTACTAATTCATTTTTATTTTTGTGAACACAACCTACAATTCTGTTACAATCCATACAATGCCTTACTGTGAGTGCATTAGATGTAATTTTTATATTTCTCCAGGATTCTAGGATATTATTTTCCATTACAAAACAGACATGTTTGGGACACTGACACTGAATGTGAAGGAGGTGCCAGAAGACAGGAAAAAGAAAACATGGAAAAAAAGAGAGATGTCAGCATGTCAGATAGAGAAGAGACTGCGTAGTGACACAGAAACACAAAAAGACATCTCTTTATTGCCAACTATTCATAAGAAACAATGATAGAACTTCAAACAAGAAACTAAAAATTCCATTAGTGGGCAGTGATTCTAATAATTCTATGGGTGGTGATGACAGTTGACCAACATCTAACAAGCTGTCCTATAATCTAAATTGAGGATAAACTATTATTGTAAAGTATTGATGCTCCTTCTGGACCAAACAATATGGAACTAACTTGTGTCTTATTTATTTAAAACAAAGAGATTCAAAAAGTCATTTACAACTTAGATAAGGTCTAATAGACCAAATAATTGAAATATACAGAATAGCAAAATGCTGGCCAGAACAGCCATCATCCACATCTTCATGGTTACGTTTAGTGGGCAGCACTACAGTGTAAAATTCAAAGAAAGACCACAATGTAAAAAGAATTTGGAAAGAGAATAAATATTACTGTCCAGATTACAATGTCATGCTGTATATTGAATGTTTTAAGTATGCCATATACAGAAAAATTTTAGAAAAATGTTTGATATAATTATTGGTTTAAATTTTCCTGTTATAAAAATTAACAAAATATGCAATTGTTGGTCATCTTGTATTTAAATAGTTGAACTATTAAGTGGTTAGTGTCTCCATTGTAATTGTTTTGTAAAATCTCTTTAAAAAGATTTTATTTTTGTAATTCAGTTAACAATTTTTCTTTAAAAATCTAGTATGCTAACATACTCCCCCCACCTGAAATTTTATCTTTATTTATCCTGGGGAATAGTCATGAATTTAATGCTGAAGTTTGCTTTTTTTAAATGATAAGAGTTATATGACCGTAACATACAGAAGTTTCATGAAATACATTCAGTGAGAAATAGAAATAATGTATCATATCTCAGATTACCTGAATATCTACCCATTCATTATATAATTGAGGGGTGCTCTTCTACATCTGATCATAATGCGTCCTAATCACTTCCTGTTAGTATTACTTGGAAATGAGAGTTGGCACATCCGTGGTTGAGACACCACATATGTGTGGGTTACTTACAAAACTATTTGCTGCTTAATTTTGTATTATTGCATCATTTCCAAAATAGCCTCCAGATCTAAATACAATTACAGTAAAATTGCTGAAAATTGGAGACTATAAAAATTCTCATTTTGCTAAGAATTGGGGGTGAGATTTCAAATAATAGAGCTTTGTGTTTAAACAAACAAACTTTACTTTTTTCGAAAGGCAGCTTGATAGCTAAGTATAAGTTATAAGGTTTTATGTTATTCCATTTGTTTTTTGATAATAATGTTAAGTGAACAGGCAGCATAAGTTGCACATTTTATGTTAAAGATCCAGGCTATGTAATATTGGATTCACTAAGACCAAATTATCTTGTAACATTTTTATTTAGCTTTTTGCTTACACCCTGAATAAATTGAAATGGTGGAGGAGGGGGATAAAATCATGATCCTCACTCCCATTTCAGTATTCTCACTGAATAGTGGATAGAAATTTTAGCCTTGCATCTGTACTGAGCTGTAATGTAGCTACCTGTGTGTGTCAAGGAGAAATGCTCATCACTTAACGCCGTGTGGCCGTACTGACTGAAAGCAGGTGACTGGGCATACCTGCAATGTGAAATTTGCCTCAACGTGGAGAATCTGTGCAGCAGGGTTTGCAGACGCAGACTCCACGCTATTGTGTGGAGCTCACAGGCACCGATGAGTTAGAGGCTTCAGGTAGCAGGGAGGAGAGGAGGGTCGTGGTGGTAAATCTTCTCCCCTTTTCCCTCTGTTTTGCACACCTGTCTTCCCCATTGCTGTTCTGTTCTAAGATGAATATAAGAACGGTGCTCAGGGTGGGGCCACTGCTGCTAGACTATTGCCATTAACCAGCCTCCGTGGCTTTTGTGGGAGCCTCCTTTTCATTAGTATTTGCAGCATGTTCTCCAGCAAAATGATTATGTTAGGCAGAGACATCACATCACTTACATTTCATAGCTCAGTGCAATTTTCATAAACTGCGAGGCAACATCCAAAAAAACATGACTCAGAATTAGAGTTTCAGAAGATTATTATATAGACATTATTTCCCTCAGGTCACGGGCTTTAGTCAAATTTGGAGGAGAATGAAATTGCCAACAGTGAAAAGCAGACAGAAAGGTATGAGTTCATGAGCAGAGAAATAACATTTTCATTTGTTCCTTCCCCATGGGAAAGATTCAGCATTCCGGTAAATGGAGACGGTTATAAGAAATGAATTTTTGTCAGCAGGGATGTGATTTTAAGGCTCACTTATCCATTGGCAATCTAGATTTCTAACCCCAGGAATCTAGGAAATTGCTACAGAATGTAGTCTTTATTATAAACAAGTTTTTTGCCGCCCCCCCCTTTTTTTCCTTGGTCAGAGATTTTTAAGACAGAGAACTACATATTTTTCTGCATCTCAGTGGTCAGATGACTGCCAAATTTCCCCACATGCCCTGAGTTTCTGGGCATCATTGGTGCTTTACGACGGTGCCCTCTCTCCTCCTACTCATCGTGCCTTGCAGTCTCCCCTTTTCTGACCATTTTATCCCCCTCCACCCCCAGTCAGCTGGCACAACACTGACGGACAGTCCTGGAAGCCACAGACAGTGACCAGCGCTGGACTGTGGCTCCGCCTGCCTCTGCCAGCAGGTGTAGGACGTCTTGTGCTGCTGCCTTTCTGTTCTTGACCTTTGTGTGTGGACCAAAAGGTAAGGCAGGCAAAACGGTTCTCCAGGTGGCTCTCGGTTCACACGTACAGAGAACAGGATTTGCAGGTTTCCGTGGAGTAATCCCGGACCACCTTCCTTGTAATTAAAGACTCTTCTTTCACAGGAAATTTTATTTCCCTTCTTCAGATTCGTTGGATGCTTCTCAGCCCCTCACTCATGCAGAATCCGTGCAGAGGTTCTCCTGTCTGCTCCGGGTCATCCTAGACAGCAGAAGCTGTTTCATGTAACCCAGACTCTTCACTTAGAGAGACACGGATAGGTTCTGTAACATTAGCCTCACCTTTGTTTTTTCAGTTTTTAATCACTTGAAAATATGTATATCTAATGCCTTCTTCCCCTGTGTATTTTGTCCTATTTTAATATCTCTCTCAACACCATACACTATTTGCCTGGCCTGTATTATTAGACAGTGTGATTGCTGCCAAAATTGAATGAAAGTGAGTTGCACTGACCTCATTATTATTACATCTATAATATGATGATTTTGAAAATTATGATTATAGTTGATTAATAAATGAGGATTGATGAGCCTTAGTTAGTGGATTTGGCCCATAAAATTCTTGACAATCCATAAACTTTTTTCCCAAATGTTCAAGGATTCTACAAGCAAGGGAGAAGGGATGTTAGAGGAGCAACATCTATTTTTCTGTGCAGTTCATTCAATCACATTTTTGGCTTATAGTGTGTAATGAAGTAAGTGTTTAGGGACCTGGCCACAGTGTTGGTGTGCTGAGGTTCTTTTTCCTCCTCGTGAACTTCCTGGAAGCATGGAACCCCTTTTCCAGGGACTGGCTTGGTTGGGATCATCCATCACAGAAAATAATGTGGAGGCTTTTCTTCTCCTTTCTCTGTGGCCGGCCATTCTTGGTGTTTTGTGGAGTCCTCCTTGGGGTTAAGCAGAGAACAAAAACAGCCGACTAGAATATTTCTATGAGTGAAGCAGGCATTTTCCTGTTATTTGCCATTCCTGCTTATTTCCAGGAAGCTAGTCTCTAAGAGTTTCATTGAAAACAAGGAGCATGACTGTCTCCCACAGAAGCAGACACCATGAACAGCACTCAGATTTCAGTACAGTTGGAACCTCCCTGCGTTCTGTGTTCCACTTAGCAGGAGTGAAGAATCCCATAAACCGATGGCTTTTTGCAGATGTTCTCATCAACTTAATGAGGTTTTAATAGAGTTACTGGCTAAATAGGATTGTTTTTCATTAGTTCCCAGTGAAGGATGGAATATTGTAAATTTAGTGATTCATATTACAAACAAGAAGGCTATGGATGATGTCACTATACTGATCACATAATAACAGTAGTAGTATAAGAAAAGGTCCAGTCACCTGAAAATTACTCATTAACGGTAGCTTTTAGGTTTTCTGTTTCCCCTCTGGAGCTCAGCTGTGTATTCTTGACTCTCATTAGGTCTCAACTATAGAGAAATTCTTCAACCCTTTGGTATTTGATTCTTCTTTTATAAAATAGCAACATCTCTGCCTGTCCAAAGCACTGTTACTGCCTTCTCAGCAATACTTGTGTGAATGAAGTGTTATCACAGTCTACAAATTCCCAGGAATAATTAATCTACTTTGCTTATGCATATCATTTCATAATTCTTAGCCTTCTTGATTAACAAGATAATGTAGTAAAATCTTCTTAACTAGAAATATTGTGAATTTAAATTTAGATTATCCTGAAAATTATATTTGTTTCAATATGCTTGCTCTTGACAGTGTTCCTATAAAACATTCAGTGTATTTTTATCTTAGGGAGCAAGCAAGGTCTAGCGAGTATAATTGAATCTCTCTCTAATGATAGATTGTCTTTCATGGGCGTGGGATCTGGATACTGAAGTGTAATCTCTGAATCAAGAAGTAGGTCTAAAATGACTCTTATGGAAAGTTTAGCTAAATTTGTTCTGATTCTAGGTGCCAGACATTGGAGATTATTCTCCAATGAGTAAATTTATTGCATGACTTATTTTTTCAGTGTCTTACCTCTTTATTAAAGGGAAATAGTTTTCCAGCCACACTTAGCAAAATAAAGAGTATCATTTTGCACAAACAATACAAAATGTCCTCATTATGTAGACTTCTTCACAAGAGACATAGCAACCTAGAAAGACTGACCTGATTAAATAATATGAATATTTAAAAATAAGAAAAAGGGATATGATGTGTCTCACTGGGAGGGCCCTGGTTTGAACCCCAACTGCTCTCCTCCTCTGCAAAAAATTCTATATTACTTTCCTTCCCATGGCTGGCACAGGATACCTAACATCTCCAACTTAAAGGAGAAGTTTTTTTGAATCTCTGTTCTCAGTGTCCATTTCATGGTTGGTTGGCTTCCAGGCAGAAGTGGCATGTCCTAGGAAAGCTGCTGACTCTGTGGCAGCCTGGAAGCAGCAAACAGAGAGGGAGGGAGAAACTGAGACAAGAATGCATCTCTCAGCACACACTCTCAGGACCTGCCTCTTCTGGCCAGGCCCCACCTCCCAAGAGCACATTTGGTTATGATCTCATTTGTGGACTAAGCCCCTGGAGAATATGGCGCCCGTGTGATTCAATCACCTTCCCAGAGTCTCTGAACAGGAGACATTTGGGAATGTTTTAGAACTAAATTCTCAAAGTATCAGTTTGCCTAACCAATGTGAAATGTTCTCATTCCAAGTACATCTTCACAAGATGCACAGTGACTTAGAAGCCCTGAGCTGATTAAATCATATTTCTTTCTTCTAGTTTTTCAAAAGTTTCAGACAGCCCATGGCACCCAGTATTCTCAGGCAGACTCCCATACGAGTCCCAGGAGGCCCAACCCTGCTTGGCTTCTGAGGTCAGCTCCTTCACAGTGGTATAGTCATAGACAGTTTTTCAAAAGTTTTAAAAGGAGATATTCTGTCAGTATATCTTTTGCATTTGTCAATAATCAAAATCCCTGGTAGCAGTAACTAAATTTCACATGTTTTCCAGGCACTGTTTGGAGCATGTTTCTGGTAATACCTGTTATTGCTCACACCTTTTCCCAGAGGTACCATATTCATCCACATTTTTCTCTATGGAAACTAAGGCTCAGAAACACTGAGATGTGTTTGTAGTTGTCTAACTACTGGCAGGGTGTATCAGTATTTTACATACCCGGATGCCTCAAACATGGTTTGTGTTGGTAATAAAACAAGAGATCATATTAACTCACTTTTACTGTGGGCCATGCATAGTGTTTACTTTGTAGTATCTTCTTTAGTTTCTAGTAATTGCTACTCAATAGCTTTTATTATCATTGTTTTACAAAAGAGGAAATAGAATCCCAGAAAAAGTGAAGCTATACCCCAAGATTATATTGTTTCTGTGATGTGATGAAACACAGGTTTCATCTACAGCCCGGATTCTGATGCCATTAAACAAAAGAACATTATCTATCCAAAAGCTTATTCTTGTAAAGCATAAGAGATATGTTTCCATTTTTTTTTTTATTCAAGCCTATTTTTTTAAAGTCAGAATTATCTCAGGCCAAGGATTTAGCTCAGTGGTTCCAGCACCTGCTTTGCAAGCACAAGGTCCCTTGACCCCTGGTAACTGCATGCAACAATGCAGGGTGTGGTGGCTCATGCTCACCAGCAATCAGCACCACATACCACAGTGTTGGGCATTGCGGCTGTAATCCCAGAACTCAGGAGGCAGAGGCAGGAGCGTTGCTCTGAGTTCAAGGTTCACCTGGGCTTCATAGTGAGCTCAGGGCCAGCCTGAATTACAAAGTGAGACCCTGTCTCAAAAAAAAAAAAAAAAAAAAGGCATTATCTCATTCTCTCTGGGCTATATTTCTTCACACTACTGTAATATATGAGCCCACCGATCCTTCCTCCTATCAGTGTTTTGTGGTTGATTGGTTGGTCTTCTCAAGTTGACATCATTCTTATTTTCATTTTTATTCTTAGAAAATTATTTTTCCTTTAAGATGTCCTCCTAATATTAGTCTCTTTTCCCCACTGAAGGTTGTGTCCCTCTGGTGCCATTAGCCACTTACAATGTATCCTCAGAACATTTTAAGAAAGATATGTATGCCAGCACCACTTGCATACCAATTAAAGATAGATGAATTTTTAAGTAAAATCTGTCTTTAAAACTCCCAAAAGGTTGATTCTCTGTTTTCTTCACCATTACTGACATCGTCTTTCTAGAAGTTTCAATAGAAAGAGATCTTAATGATAAGGGTTTTTTTCTTGTAACAATGAAAGAATAGCCAATTTTTATATGTAAATGTATATTACTAATATAAATGTGTATGCATTACTAAAGTTATCTAATGCAGTTTAGAGAGCTGTGTGATGTCCCAGGTAAATGCCAGTCTCTGGATGTGCTTTGGAATTCCAGGGCAGCACATGACAGCATTGCCTGTGACTCACAGAATGTCTGTGTCTCAGCGTTGTTTATGAGGGAGTTTTTATGGGCTCCTCCCAACCCCCGAGTCTAACTTTCCCGGCTTGTCTTCTCTTCTGTTTATTTTGGCACCACTTTTGGCTCAGCTGACACCACGGGCTTCACCAGAGTCAGTAGGAATGCAAGCCCCCAACACCAGCTCTCCATCTCTCTGTAGCATTTTATGGCTCATGGAGAGTTGGAGCTGAACCCTGGGTGGCTAATGCTTGGATGTATCCAGGCACGTCTAGGCAAGTGAGGAAAGCGCATAGGTTAGTGGATCTGCATGTGTGTGACACTCTCATAAGCAAATCATTGAGTTCAAATAAATAGAAATTCAACTCCTCCTTGGCTTTAGTGGTTAATTGTTCCAGCCCTGAAGAATACCTATTACCTGTGGGACAAAAAGTGAGACTTCCTTAGGAACAGCTTTGATTGTCCAGAATATCACATTGCGCTTTTCCCCTCGTGCATTTCTGACACCTGCACGTCATACCTTCGTGGCATGTGCAGCGCTGTCACTTGCTACCTTGATAAACCAGAGAGACTCTTAAACTGGCTAACTTCTGCATCCATGTGGATTAATTTTATCACATGATAATGTGGAGGTTATTTCTGCCTATCTCTAGTTTATCTTTTCACAGTTCTGGTAATAAGTGGTAAACTGGGCGCATGTATTTAATTTATGAAGTGAGATTTCTCCAGAAACAAATCGAAACCAGAAAGTTAGTAGAACAAACCATCTTGTGAAAGTTGATCACTAACTTCATACAAATCTTCTGATCTAGAGGGAATTATAGGATCCTAAGACCAACTCTTCCCAGCCTGCAACCATACTGGGTTGCAAACTTCAGTGGAAGTGCTAAGATTAATGGTTTGTCAAACAAGAATATTATTTCAAGCTGTACTTTATCACCTGTTTTAGAACTTTTAGATCCAGCTGGGATATGCAGCATGAGCTTTTAGTGTAAGCCTCAATGCTAGCATGAGTATTGGTCAGAGGAACTCTAATGCCATAACAGATTACATTCCCATAATAAAGAGGAGGAGTCCTTCACAGAATTCCACACAAAGAAGACTTTCTTCGCTCCTCTGAGTACATGTGGTAAGCATAGAAATAGTTTATTGTGAAAGTTTTTCAGCCACAGGTCTTTCTAACATGTAATGGTACCCTGCTGGGAAACCAAAATAAATACCAGCCTAATAAACTTCATATTTTCAAAAATAAGTTACCCTGTTTCCTTTCCTTATGAAGAAAAATATGAGAGTGACATTTTCTTATTCTACTTTGAATTACTTCCTAAGCTGTCGCTTTCCAGTTCAGTATTATAAGATGGAAGAAAATAATTTATCAGGTGAAGAATGAACAGAGAACAAAATTCAGCCTTTAAGAATGAGGGGAAGGAGTAAATGTTGTTGCCAATATTGAAATTTTCTTAAAATACATATCTATATGCATACTTGGGTTTTCCCATGCTTAATGATAGATATCACCTCTGTATTCCTTTCAGTGGAAGTTTTCCATCTAGCTTCCCTTCATTTTTTTAAATTTAATTGAAATCTTTATTGGTACATTACATATACACATCATGTTTGCCCTCAACAATGGAAATTTGTACCAGTATATGAAATAAATTAATGCTCATTTTTTTCTCATACCCCTATCCACCCCTACCACCCCCAACCCCTATATACATAAAATGTTTCCTTTCTTTTTGATTATAATCTCATTGTTTTTCCCCTTCACCCCATTTCGCTTTGAGTATTTTCTATTTTACAATATATAACATACATTCTAGAACTCATTTACATCTTCATTTTCTCATACCAGAGAAAAGATGCAATATTTATACATCTGTGACCTATTTATTTCACTTATGAGGATGTCCTCAAGGTACATCCATTTAAGTATATGTGATTCAAACTCATCATTTTTTATGGCAGAAGAGTATTCCATTCTGTAGAAGAACCAGAACTTTTTTATCCAGTCTGCATTTGATGGACATTTTGGTTGTTTCCAAAATTTAGGAATCACAAACTGAACTGCTATAAACATGGGTGCACATATGTCACTATGAAATAAATCTTTTAATTCTTTTGTGTATATACCTAGCAGAGGAATAGCAGGGTCAAAGGTCACCTCTAATTGTAGTTTTTTGAGGAATCTCCAAACTGATCTCCACAGGGGTTGTATGAGTCTACATTCCCACCAACAGTGGAAAAGGCTTCCTTCTTCACAGCCTCGTCAACATTTGTTGCTGGCTAATTCTGAGATAGCAGCCATTCTTTGTGGATGAGATGAAATCTTAATGTTGTTTTAATTTGCATCTCTCAAATGACTAGTGATGTTGAACATTTCTTCATATGCTTCTTAGCTGCTTTTATTTCTTCCCCTGAAAAGTGTCTATTCATTTCAGTTGCCCATTTTTTAATTAGGTCATTAAATCTGGGTGAGCTCATTTTTTAAAGCCCTTTATGTATTCTAGATAGTAACTCTTTGTCTGAGAAGCGGCTGCTAATGATTCTTTCCCATATTGTTAGTTGCCTTTTCACTTTGTTGGTGTTTTGGGTTTTTCTGTTTTGTTTTGGTTTGGTTTTTTTGTTTGTTTATTTTTGTTTTTGTTTTTGCTTTTGCTTTTTTGCCGTGTAGATACCTCTCAATAGGATGAGATCCCACTTGTCAATTTCTTCTACCAGTTCTCATGCTATAGAGGATTTGTTCATGAAATATTTCCCTAAACCAATGTCTTCAAGAGTTTTACCTAACCTGTTTTGTAGTAAGTTTAGTTTTTAACTTTACTTGTGATCCATCTGGTCCTCTTGCCATCTCACTTGCTTCTGTCTTTGCTAAATTACAGGCTTTCAAGAGCTCATCTTCTCTGGTTCTTTCTCTACACCCAGAGTCTTGTCTCTTTGTAGTCTGTACCAGATAACGTGAGTTGCAACCTTCATTCTGTTTTTCTGCAGCTCCACAAGTCTTTCATTTTCTAGTTCTGGGATATCTCAGGGTCTAATGCATTTTTACAGCTCTTCTCAACCCAATATATTAGATTAACATGCCCATTTTGTTAAATATGGCTACCCTCAAGATGCCTATTACTACCTGTATTTGCTTTATTTTCTTTAAATGTAGCATTAAATAAAATCAGGACTAAAAGTATAATGAACAGCCATGTACTTATCACATTTCCATTGGCCTTGATAGCCTCATTTTTAGTCTCATGCAGGTCTTCTTTCAAAACTCAAGGGTAATTACCACAATTTAGGTTCAGTTTATAAACTCCTTTATACATAATTCACATATGTTATCAATAAATAATATGACATCGGTTTATGTCTTGAAATTGTATCTTGCTATGTATATAATTCTGTAATTTTTAGCTAAAGTTTGTATTTGTGAGATTAGTTCAGGTTAATGTGTGTTCTCTTTCATTACTATTTGTGTTCTATTTTAAACCCATGCCACCATTTTTTATCTTGTTTATAAGCATTTAGGTTGTTTTCAGATTTTTGTTATTATATACAAGGCTTCTATGAGTGTTCTTGTATCAGATTCTGTCGAGCACCTGTTAACACTTGCCAGGGCTGATCAGACTGCTGAGACAAGGTTCTTACTCCAGCCAAGGGCACAAGAGAGGATGCACAGGCAAATCCTATGGCAGTTACCTTTGTGCTTGTCCTCTTGGCTCTCATTTTGCCCTTTCTTTTTCATCTTACACAGTTATGCTCAACTTTACTTCTTAAGCAGAGTTTTCTGATCATTAACACAACGCTTGAAAACCCTCCATGGCCCGCTGTTGCTTACCTGCATGTTGGTGCTCCTCATCGCTTCAGTGTAGCTAGTTTTGCTCATGTGTTTTCTGTACATCTCACCCACACACCCTCACCTGCCAGCATGGTTTTCTTTACATGCATCTCAGTGATGTTGCTTTATCTTTCCAACTTTGGATTTTACCCAGAATATTGAAATTTTATGCAGTCTTCACAGGACAAATGAAATTCTTTCATATACTCAACATCTTACACCCCATGTCTGATTCCAATCTTATATTGTAGTTAATTGGTTAATATATTTGTTCAAAGAGCAGATACCATGTGTTAATTGTGTTGAACATAGTAGGAATTCATTAATTAAAATAATAAAAGTGATTTGAATGGATCACTTCATCTTATTTTAATGGTTCTAATGGGAAAATGGAGTAGAAAGAGGTGAATGTTACAATATCCTATTGTGGTTTTTAAGTGTTTCTTGTTCTCAGTTAATTGCTTATATCTCACTAAATAGGCACAACTGTTAACAGCATTGAAGTGGGACAGTTTGAGAAGAAATTCACTCTAGTAAAATAGTGTCTGCTTCACTTACCAAGGAAATAACTCATTTTTAAAAGAAATAAAGCTTCTATTTGAATGCGCTTCAGCCAGCCCCGGTTCCTGCCGCACCTCCTGGTCAGCCCCTTTCATGGTCTGCACCATGGTCCAGGTGGATGAGCTGTCCCTGCATACCTTTGCTCACCCTCCATCCCCTGGGAAAAGGCAGTGCAGCTGTGTGAGGCAGGGCAATGCCTGAGTCCACTGTGTTTGCCTTTGCGTTTTGAAGGAAATGGGAGAAATAAGGCCAGTGGTTTGATAAATTATATCAAAAATACTCCCTTCATGCTAATGAAGTGTGAAGAAGCTGATGTACTGAAGATGATCTATAATATTTCATATTTCTCTGAGGAGAAAAATGATAAACTTGATGATGTGTGATTTATTCATGTTTCTTTAGATGAGGAAGAGAATCCTCCAGTCAACTGCCTGTTTCTCACCACCGAAAGCTGGCATGGGGTTTACACTGGCACTGGAGGCTGGGCTTGTTTAGAGAAATGCCTAGAGAGACTTTGATTAATCACTGGGCCTTTGGCAGTTGGTTGGGAGAGGGTAATTACACCAGCATTGCTGCTGTTTTATCATCACTGGTTTATGGCTCTGCACCACCAGGTGACAAATGTGTTAATTATTACATTTCTTACCAGGCCCTCTCTTGGCTCAGCCCTCCCCTCATGGTGTTGGCCCTTAGTCCTTCCCTGCAGCTCAGCCATGGACAGCAGTAACTTCTGCAATCAAAGAACTGTTCTTTGGGAGCCATGCTGAGAGGGACATGGTTATCAGGCCTGCTGTGTGCAGACTCTGACCGCAGGGGATCTGGTTAATTCCCTTTCCTCTGCCTTCTGCCCATCACCCTTTGGGTCAAGTGCTGCTCAGAGTCAGAAGCTCTGCTTCCTTCTTTAATAACTGAAAATGGCACCCCTGACTGGGCCATTTCACTCTAAATAGCCCCCTGGAGGAGGTTAGAAACAAGAGGTTGTCTCTTAGGCAAAGAGATTTAGCAGGTGAAATTGTTCTTTTTCTTTTCTATTTTGTTGCTTGCTTTTTGCTTTTTTTCTTTTCCTCCCCTTTCTTCCCTTTTCCATTTTCTGCTCCCCCTGTCTGTGCAAACCTTGACCCATAGGAGAACAGCTGTTAGCAGTCCCCACATGGCCATTTCCTTCCTGCCCTCTCACCTTTCTCCTAATCATTGTTCGGTTATGTCCATCTTCTCAAGAATTCCCTTAATGTACTTCCATTTTTTACTTTTCTGATGATGTTTATGGGTGCAGATGTTTAAAGAATGACCTTTATATGTTTAACAGTTTACATTAGAAGACCTTTGGAGACTCATGGTCGAGATAGCAGAAATTTGGAAGGAACAGATCTTCTGAGTATAAAGATAGGCCTTCTCGGTGGACATTACTTCCTCATTCAGGCAGAATAAGCCAAAAGGATGATTCCCTGAGAAATGGGTGTCTATCCACCTCTGTTCTTTATTGAGTTAGAAACTGTACATTCAGTTCTCCTAAATCTGCTGTAATCTCATTTGCATGTATCATACTGGTGGTTTCAGGAAAATAAATTTTATTGTATAAATAGATTTCAGGTTCTTCTAGAGGTTTAGAAATTTATTAAAGACATCTTGGAATGTAATTTGTGGAAATCTATTAATTTCCATTCCTTGGGTCTCTGCTAGAGAGTTCATCTTCCACTCATTCCTAACCGCACCAAGTAAAGGTAATTATCAGAACAAACCTAAACAGTTCTATCTTTAAAAAGGTCTCTTTACAAAAAAGAATCTGTAAACACACATATAAACCCTTTTGGTTTGTTTTGTAGTGGAGCGAGCTTGTTTTCCTTAACTACCCAGGGTTCATTGCTGCGGTCTCTATAACAAAAAACAGATTAACAAGCAAAAAAGGTGACATGTTTACTTAATAAGTATTCATGTGACAAGGGAGCCTGCATAGGAAATGTAGCCCTGAAGAAACAGGTTCAAGAGTAAACATTCATGAGAATGTGATCAGACAAAGCTGGTGTGATCCTATGACAATAAACTAGAGAAGATTTCACATGCCATGTTCAGATTCTTCAAGGTAAACCTTTTGTGTCAAACATAAGAATGTTTCTTTCCTCCTGCTTCAGGGAGGGCAACTGTCACATAAGGAAGTTAGAACATACTTTAATGGAAGTTGAAAAAAATCCTAAGTTTCACAACTTGCTTTAGGAAAGCCAAGGTCATTGAGACCTTCCTGCCTTTCAATATGTCAAAACGATGTCATGGAGGTAGCATGTCCTAGCTTCTGTCAGTTTTAACACAAACAGTTCACTCTTAGAATCTGAACACCTAATTTCAGATGTTATTCAGATGGGTTAACTGCTCTGTATCTTAATTCTTTATCATAAAGAAGGGCAGTATCAATGCCAAATAATGAAAGTGTAAGTACTGTTTTTGCATCAAATGTCATGTCATATGTTGTATTTAACTTACTGTTACAGGACTAATATCATAAAAAAGTCTCATTTTTTTCAGTTGCTGTCTTTGTCTGATTGCTTTCTGTGATTATTTGTAGTCAAGCCATTTTTAGGACGTTACATGACAGAAAATATCCCAAGAAGACTTTATAGAAACATTACCTGCTGCTACCACACCCTGCTGACTGGCCCAGCTTTAGAACCTCTGTCAAGTTTAGTGGGAGTTAGCATGAAGTATTCCCATTCATTAACCTTGGGTGTGAGAGATTTTTTCTAACTGTTCCCTGGCCAGTATATCTTGAGGCCAAAGAAAGCTTCATGAGCAAACCTATAATTTAGCAACACCATTTGAGAGCAGTTGAAAGAACTGAATCTACAAACAGCAGTTTAACTGAACATAGAAGTCAGTAGAAGTATTTCATGAGTAAATATATATTGCAGTTTGGCCAAGAAAACTGGGTAATAGAGAGAGATTCATACCAGTAAGATTTTTTTCAGCAGATCCAGGAGTTAGTACCCCAACATTTCACTTTTGTCTCTTACTTATGCATATGAAAGACCTGTCAGTTCTTCACTCAACAGCTTTTCATTGGCAGTCATCTGATCTTTCACTGTGGAGTAGAATAAAGTTAGTATAATTATGATGCCTGGCCTCAAAAAGAAAACCATTCAGTTATGTAACTATAAAAAGATAAGTAACCAGCAGATGTGAAAAGTAATACTCAGAGTAACCACAGAGTAGGCAGATTTCAGGGCTGAAGACGCTGTCTGTACAGAAACTGGGGAAGGCTCCCTTGAAGTTCCCACACTCAGAGGAGAATTTCTGTTTCTTTCTTTCCATTCCTTGTGGGTAAGTTTTTGTTTATTGTGTCTCCCACTAGAATCCAAGAAAATGAATGTTTGACCATGTTCTTGCTTGTGTTCCCCATTTTTGAGGATATGATCTTCACTTCCTTTATGTATGTGTATTTTTGAATGAGTGAATAGATATATAAAACAAACAATCTTAGCATGAAATTTTCTTCTACCAAGATAGACAAAGTTTTGATGTATTCAAAGGTTTGAGGCTTGTTCATTTTTTTTAATTTTTGGCTCTGAAGTCTCCCTAAAACCAAAGAACAAGAAATACTTCTTATAATATGGTAGCAACAGAAAAGAAGCACATTTTTGTGTTTCCTTTTTGTGGTTGATCTGGATGCTTCTATGTAGTTTTCTTCATGATTCCTGTCATTCAAGACTTTTAATCATAATTATAATTCTTAATGAATGTAGGTAAAATTTGTACCTATTGGATATTTTTAAAATACTTGCTGTGTAACACTTTATATTATCATTAAGTGTGTATATCTTCCCCCCATAAAACTTAAACTTGTTAAAGTAATGCTTCATGTCTTTATATCTTCATTGCCTATCAAAGGATGGCACTTAATAAACACTTCACAAATATATCGTGAGTATTAACTTGTGACACCATTGGCATCTCTCTTTTCCATCAGGGATGGCAAATAATTTGAGCTGTCAGAAAGACTAGTATTAGTTCATACACAGATGACAGTCAACCTTTGTTTTCTGACAGTACTTAAGAATCAGATTGGGATCTTTGTGAGGCTTTATGTGGTGTATGAGGCTACTTGGATTACTGTTGTGGTGGCAGGCCATGCACTGCATTCATCTAGAGACTGAAATGCTTTATGGCTTACCAGAAAAGCAGTTCAATGAGCCCACGTTGACACTTTCTATGATTAAAGTCAGTTGGGAAGCCATTCTTTTTCATCCTCCTGTTGGAGATTATATTATCATGTTTTAAGCATCAGAAATCTAGACTGAAATTAAGTAGTTTGGACCTCAAAGTCTTTGTGTATGTGATGTGAAAGAGCAGTAAGAGCTGACTAAATGGAGACAGGAGAAGCTTTACGTGGTCCCTCCAACATGTCAGCTATATATGCTGACGCTGCCTGCCAGGGGAGGAACAAGATGAGGCTGGGAGAACTACAGTTGAAGTCTTGAAATTCTGCATTTGTAAAAAGTTTTGCTTTGAGAAATGATGATTTCCAAAAACATTACGGTCCATTTTGAAAGAGATAATTTCAAAAATATTTTAGTATTTTTACTAAAATAGTGAGGCTTACCTATCAAAATGAAATGTTAACATTAATGGTGACAAACGGTAGGCTCTCCTTGGCTTGAGTTTTATCATTTTGGGAATGGAGTATGTCATCTCTTTAGCTGTACACTGTGGGAGTACATTTTAGGAGGTTTTAGTATGATCTTTGAAAAACCTTGAAATTGCCTTCCTTTGTAGAACCCAAGAATCATTTGCCTTTTGTGTATGGGGCCCCCTTTTCTGTGTGTCCAGCAGTCCCATCTCTGCGATGAGAGCCACTCAGGAAGCTCTCATCCTTCATTGGTGATACATATTGATTGGTTTTAAATTTTAAAAAAAACTTCTGAGGACTTGATAAAGTCTTTTTCCTGCTTAAGATAAGCTCTTGTTGGAGTATGAGTAAGGTGTTAGTAGTTGTTACAGATTTGGCTTTTTGTTTAATCTGTCATGTAATAATGTGCCTGATAAGGAAATAGAGGCAGCAAAAGTCAACTAACTTGCCCAAAGTCACTAACTTGCCCAAAGTCTGGCAGCTAACAGGCCACAGGAGCAGGAGTCTTCAGTGCATCTCCCTATGATTTTTGTTTTTGTTGTTGCAGCACTGGGAATCAAACTCAGGACCTTGTACTTACAAAGCAGGTGGAGGCATCAGTGAGCTAAATCTCCTGCCCCTGCCCCCTAATCTAGTGCAGCTTCTCATTAAACCTAGTGAATTGGAAGCAGGTAATCAGGGAGGGTATTCCAAAGAGTTTTTAGAATTAGATGGGCATAGAAACATTTTATATTATTCAATAAATATATGTTAAGAACTTAAGTAAATGAAATAAAAGGATTACATGTAATTGTGACTACAATCAGTGACACTGAAGAAGGTCTTGCTCCTCTACATTTGTGATTTTCTGATTTTCTCATGAGTACTGTATGTGTAAGAATAGTTATAGTACTGTTTAAGGTATGTTTCAGACCACAGTGATCATTTTCTGCTTGATCTCAGGTATAGGCATGCAAACAAATAAATGTTTCTATTTACATTTATTAACATACTCATGTACAGATGCACATATATCTTAGATTATATGAAAATACACTAAAGGCTTACTGATTCTGTCACTTATGCTGGCCTCTGGTTGAGATCTGTGAATTTATTTTTTCACAAAGAATTGTCTTTCAGATAAACATGGATTGAACCATGCAGCCTGGATTATGCATGTAGTCAGATATTTTCTCTCCCATGAGAAGGCCAGCTTTGTCACAGCAACTCCTGTTTCTGGTATTAAAAACACCTGATCACATTATTCGAGTTAATTTCTTCAATTACATAACTTTTACAGTCTTTTCTGTTAGTATCAGATGTGTAGTTATCAGTATGGAGAGTGGATTGACACACACCTGTAATCTTGGCAACTTGGGAAGCTGAAGCAGGAAGATTAGAAACCCAAGGTCAATTTGAACAACTTAGTGAGACCCTGTCTCAAAATGAAAATTTTAGAATATGGGAATGTAGCTCAGTGGTAGAACACTTACCTAAAATTTAGTCTCCAGTATCACCCTCCCCCCCAAAAAAAACCAGATGAGATTCTCTAATGTGTGAATGTTTATGGAAAGAGATGTAAGATAACATGTTGTGAAACAAATGGAATTAAGTTCTCATTCACTAGAAGGGAATATTTGTTAGGTTATCTATGAGTACAACTGAATCAGCAGCAGATGACTACTTGAAAGAAGAAGTCATGTTTAGTGAATATATATAGCATGCACTTGGAGAATGAAAAGGGTAGTATCCTGCATCTTTGTTAGCTTTCTTGAGAAAGAAACAGAGAGACCTTGGTTTAAGAGTTACTCTCTCGGCATCTGAAATGAATAGGGATTTTTCAGAGGAAGAAGTAAGAGCATCTAAGAAGCATATGAAGAAATGCTCAACATCATTAGTCATTTGAGAGATGCAGATGAAAACAACATTGAGATTTCATCTCACTCCACATAGAATGGCTGCCATTTCAGAATCAGCCAACGGCAAATGTTGGCGAGGCTGCGGAAAAGAAGGAACCCTTCTCCACTGTTGGTGGGACTATAGACTCGTGCAACCCCTGTGGAGATCAGTTTGGAGAATCCTCAAAAAGCTAGGATTGATGGTCCCATTTGACCCGGCCATTGCCCTGCTAGGTACATACACAAAAGAATTAAAAGACTCATATCACAGTGACATATGTGCACCCATGTTTATAGCAGCCCATTTTGTGATTGCTACATCTTGGAAACAACCCAAGTGTCCATCAACTGGAGACTGGATAAAAAAGCTGTGGTTCTTCTACAGAATGGAGTACTACTCTGCCATAAAAAATGATAAGTTTGAATCATTTCTACTTAAATGGACATACCTTGAGGATATCC
>PVIR01005458.1:0-72095 GCA_004026965.1 Petromus typicus
AGACAAAGTGGATTTCAAGCCAAGAGCAATTAGAAAAAACAAATAAGGCCACTACACACTTGTTAAAGGAATAATCCAAGAGGAAGAGATAATAATCATAAATGTATATACACAAAATACTGGCACATCTACCCATATAAAACAAACACTAATGGATGTGAAAAATCAAATAAGCACTGATACAATTATAATGGAGGACCTCAATATCCCACTGTTACAAATGGATCAACTAGACAGTGATAAAATATAGCAGAATGAAACTTGAACAAATAGATTTAGGTGGATATTTACAGAATTTTCCATCCAATAACATAATACACATTTTTCCAGCAGCAAAATACTATCTCATGGAATATACTTAAGTAAATGCAAAGGAATTGAAATTATCTCCTGTGTATTATAAGCTGATAATAGAGTGAAATTGAAAATTAATGGCAAATTAAACCACAAAAAGTACATAAACACCTGGAAATTACTGGGTATGGTGTAATCCCAGCACTCAAGAGGCTGAGGCTGGAATTGCTGTGAGATCAAGGCCAGCATAGGCTACATAATTAGTGCAAGGTAAGTGTGAACTACATTGTGAGATTCTGTTTCAAAAAAAAAAAAAAAAAAGTAAGTTAAGTAATGTCCTCCTAAACAACCAGTGGGTCATAGATGAAATTGAAGAAAAAATAAGACAGTTTTTATCATTAAATACTAATGTTTATATGACCTATCAGGACTTATGGGATACAGTCCAAGCAGTGCTATCAGGGAAATCCATAGCAATGAATTCACACATCAGAAAAACAGAGCAAGCTCATATAAATAACCCAAGATTGGACCTCAAAGTTATAGAAAAAGAAGAGCAAGTTAAACTCAAAGCTCATGTGAAGAAGGAAATTATAAAGATCAGAGCAGAAATTAATTTTTTTGAGAATAAGAAAACAATACAAGGAGTCACTGGATCAAAGAATTGGTTCTTTTAAAGATTAAATAAAATTGACAAATCTTAGCCAGCACTATAATAAAAATAGAAAGGAAAGACCCAAACCCATGCAATTAAGAAGGAAAAGAGAAAAAACAACAGATCCTGGAAAAATATAGAAGATTATTAATATTTACTTTGAGAACCTGCACTCTAATAAGATGGAAAACTTGGAGGAAATGGACAGATCCCTAGATAAATATAAATACCAAAGCTGAATCAAGAAGATGTAAAAATTCTATGTAGCCCAAGATCATTCAGTGAAATTGAAGTAATAAAAAAACTACAAACAAAAAAAGCCTTGATCTTGAAAAATTTACTGCTGAATTCTACAAGAACTTCAAAGAAGACCTAGTGCCACTAGTCCTCAAGCTCTAATAAAGCTGAGTCATTCTGGGAAGCAAGCATTACCTTGATTCCAAAACCAGAGGAGGATCCAGTAAAAAAGAGGACTATAAGTCAATTTACCTAGTGGACATAGATGCCAAAATCTTTAAGACTGGCAAACAATGTGGCAAATCATCATAAATATATTATGACCAAGAATAATTCATCTTAGGGATGCAGGGTTGTTTCTTCATACACAAATCAATAATTGTAATACATCACCTTACCAGAATCAAGGACAAAAACCATATGATTATCTCAATAGATGCAGAAAAAGTATTTGATAAAATCTAACACATTCATGTAAAAAAACCTTACAGAAAACTGAAGAGGTCTTTTTCTCAATGTGACATCAGTCAGCATTCATATCATAATATCCAGCCAAGTGAAATTAAATTATCATTTCTTTGACTTTGAGAAGTAGACTTAAAGGCAGTTGATGTTTTCAGTAAGATTTACACGATTTGTGAAAATCTGTCACCTTCCCAATTTGGTAAAAATTGAAGTCTAACTTAACTTTGATATTTAAAATGTGTTTTTCTTCCTTGGCTTAAATTGAAATAGTCTCCCAGTTAACAGATATTTAAAACCTACGTTTAATATTGTATTGTTTCTCTTGTGTGTGAGAAACCGAAGTGGTAAGTAAGGAGAAAAATGGAGGATAGATATTAGGAAGCAAGAAGAACATGTTCAAATGGGAAGAGGAACAAGAGAGAAGGAACAAGTAATAAATAAAAAAGAGAATGGAAAGGAAGAAATGGAAACAAAGCTTTTTAAATGGGGAAGAGAAGAATGGTTGAAGGAGGGAAACAGGAAAAAAAATAATTAAGATGTATTATGTACAGGTACCGATTCCCTGTGAAGAATGTGATTGTTATACATGATAGATAGCTACTAACAAAAATTTAAGAACAAACAAAAAAGATAAATGCATGCCTTGTAGAAAAATGGACCCACCATGAGACCATAATGTTAGGTGAAATAAATCAGACACATAAGCTTAAATATCACATGGTCTTTTATGACAAGCCCAAAATATAAAAAATGAGCAAAACAAATGGTAGATAATAGGAAGTAGGGAGGTATATCTTTCTCAGATGAGAATAGGATTAAGAGTTGGAGGGAAGTGGGCACAAAAGGGAAGGGAAGGAGATGAAAAGAAGGAATTAAAATGTGCCATGTTTATACACCAACTTCACAAAGGAGTGTAAGCAGGTATTACAGACGTACTAAAGAAAAACCTTTGTTGTTCCCTTTACCTTCATCTAAGCTTTGTAGAATTCTTACTTTTTAGGTTTCAGCATATCAAATCTCACTTTAGCAGAGAGACATTCTCTGGTTTCCCTATCTAAATTCAGTCATCCAGATCAGGGAGAGATCAGGAGAGGAAAGAGGAAGAAAGTAGCACAAGTATTGCATGTACAAATAATATCAAAACTAAACCTATTATTCTGTATACCTAGTATGTATTAATAAAATAAAAATTCCTTTTCTTTTTATTCTTCTGACTGCTTGAAAACTCTTGTCTTCCTGTTCAGTTGATTAGCTTATGAACTCCATGAGAGCAGAGACCATGGTTGTGTTACTAGAGTGAGCAAAGCAAAGAATAAAAAACCAAGTACCAACAATAACTCAGACAAAAAAAATCCAAGACACCTAGTTAAATTTTAATTTTTATAAACAACAAATAGATGTTTAGAATTAGCATGTCTCAAGTATTATATGGAACATATGAGATGTAGTCAAAATGTACAGTTTAAAAATATACAAAATATATAATTTAAAATTGAAAAGGTTGATTAGACGTTGACATTAATCCTCATCAAAATGACTCTCCTCACTTTAAATATATTTATTCCACTGTTCTTGCCACTTTCTGAAGCAGTTCTAGAGGTTCTCAATTGTGGGGTATATCTTTCTGAGGTATAATAAAAAATAAAGTGAATGTGGCTGCAAATTACCACCTAACTGTAAAGGCAGTTTCATAAAAATGTTACAGTGTGTCCTTATCTACCTTACTCACTGGAACTATCATCGTGCAACTTGTCTCTTTCCCAAAGTCAAAATGACCATGAGAGGTATTTTTAATCAACTCAGGACATCGAAATAATTCATGACAGTGCATCAAAAGCTTGCATATCTGATTTATTTTGCTTAACATTATAATTTCAAAATGTTGATATATCAACTTTAGATATTATTGTTTATATACGGAAATAATGGGTGAGAATTTAGCTCTCCTGAACTCCCTCTCTCCCACCCTTCTGATATCATATGGATAGCAAATGTTATCACAGAAACAGTCAAAGGTATATTAATATATTTATATTTTTTTGAGAAATTTTCTTCTCTGCAACATTTCTAATTGCCTTATTTTCCTTTTTTATCTTTTTCCTTTTATTAGGTCCAGAGTGTTTTTTTGAAGGGCTTCATTATATTAGTCAGCCTACCTAGATTCACCTCTATTCTAGGAGATCTCCACATGTCATGACAGTACCAGAAAAACTAGCCTTTTCTCCCTTTCTCCTTTTCTATTTATTTATTTTTTTTTTTTGGTCAGTGCTTTGGGTCACTTAACTTCTCTTTCTGAGACATGTTCTTTCTTGATCCATTCCCTTGGCCTTCTCAACAATCCACTCATAGCAGTATTGGTATTACTCTGTCAGTTAACTCTTGGCTTATTATAAATTAGCATTTTGAAGTGTTCTCATTTACTTTAGGCACCCCAAAGATAACTTGATCCACAGCTAAAAGGGCAATTGTTCTGATTCATATATGATTGAGGCAAAGTGCTTATAGGGCATAGCATGCTAAGGGCAGCTGATTGTAATGAAAGGTTTAAGAAAGGTATAAATGTTTCAGGCCTGACAGGAATACAGATGGAAAGAATAGAGGGTCTATTTCAGCAGAAAAAAAATCCATCAAAATATTCATAAAGCAGTACCCAGTATGGATACAGGACCTAGGAAAGCTAGATCCATATTTTAAGAGATGACAGCCCTTTTTGCTGACAGGTCATAAGTCAGGAAACAAGTTTAATAAAGAATTCATTGAAAAACACTGTTTTGGCACCAGGCAATCAAGTTGTCCCCAGAAGAGCAGGACTTAGGAATGTTTTTGGACATATTATTGGTTGATATCTGACTTTGAGCTTAGAAGACTACATCTTTCAAATTTATGAAGCAATGTGTAGGAATCATGTCCTTGTATCTACTCCAAGGCTCATGCATTATCTAAATGAATCTATTTGGACCAATTGTGTATCTACTCAGCTTTCACCGTGCATTTTTTCCTCATTCATTCCTGTTTGTGCTTCAATTACCCCTGCAGACTGACTCTCACACTTTCCCCCCTCTTCATTTATCACTACTATATATTAAAGCAACTGGAATATGAATGCAGGATCCCATATTGCTTTGCAAAATGGATTTAAGCTATCTAAAATTTGCCCTTTCTTAAGATCTACTCAAGATTTTAGTTTTATTTCTGACTTTAACCATCTCATCTTTGATCCTTCCTAGGACCTATGGAGCTTGAATGGAAACTTCTCCAGATCCTGCTTTATTAAACCATCTGCCAACACTGATTGCTTGCCTACTGCCTCTGCTTGTCCAATACCAGTTCTTTTCCCCAACATCCTCTCTTCCCTTCCATATGAAGAGCATTAGTAGATCCTTTTATTTAGTTTTTCTGTGTCATCTAATACTTTCTCTTTTAACAGTATGACTTAAGTCTGGGCTATTCCCACATGAATCTACAGTGAGAGGAAGGAGAGAGGGAGAATCTATGTTTAAACACACTCTCAGTATTCAGAAGTGTGTTTTCTTTTCTTTTCTTTTCTTTTTTTTTTTTTTTTTTGACAGGGTCTCACTTTGTATGTAGTTCAGGCTGGCCCTGAGCTCAGCCTCAAACTCACATCACAGCAATTCTCCTGCCTCTGCCTCCTGAGTGCTGGGATTACAGGCGTGAGCCACTATGCCCAGCACTGTGGTATGTGGTACTGATTGCTGCTGGGGTGAGTCTCCACACCCAGTATTGTATGTGGTTACTGGGGACTGAACCCAGGCCCTTGCGCTTGCAAGACGGGCCCCGGAACCACTGAGCTAAATCCCCAGCCCCCCTTTCAGCCCTTTTATGAAGCATGAGTCCCATCCATGAGTGTGGAGCTTTCCTAGTCTAAATCACCACCTAATGGCCCAACCTAGAAATATTGTTCTACTGGGAATTGAGTTTTGACATAAATTTTATTGATAACATAAATGTTTAATCAACAGTACAACTCAATCTCAATAATTGCTAAACTTAAATTTCCCTTTTTTCCTTCTTAGTCATTCTCCTGAGTAATAGCAGAGGCCAAAATGATACTGGGTACTGGAATAGGCTGGATATTAAAATAGGCTTGTTCAGCACCATGGGAGAAGAAAGTGGGTGCAACAGAAAGGCCTCTTAGAGCTGAATGTACTAATAGGTTGAAGATGTGTTTTCAGTCAATATCTATTTTCTCTATGCCTTCTGTGAAATCCTCTTTGATTCCTCGAGTGCACCAGGATCACAGGACACTCTGGAGCCGACCCATTAAGTATAACTGAAACCTCATAATGAAATTAGTATAATTTTTTCCTCTTCTGAGAGGCTTGAACCATTCTCCTACCCTATTTAAAGTTTAAAATCTAGAGCATCTCATTTTCTGGTCTTACTTCTGTCTCTTTTCAGCAGAAGCTTTCTTTCTCTCAATACATTTTTCCTTAAAATAAAGTGAGGGCTGGGGATTTAGTTCAGAGGTTCTGTGCTTGCCTTGCAAGTATAAGGTCCTTAGTTAATACCCAGAACTGGAACAAACAAACAAACAAACAAACAAACTCCCATTCATTGCACAGTTTTTTAAATCCAGGGAAAAGCTTTAATTAACCCTCTATCTTCACTTACTGCTAGTTATGTTCATCACTGATTTTAAAAGTGGCTTAGCTAAGCAATAAAGTCACAGATCTCTACCCACTTTACTCTGATGTGTGGTCACCTTGGTAAATGTCTACATTTTAAAGGGATTTGGAGATAGCCTTGTCTAGCTCACACAAGCTGAAGCCAATGACTCCTTCACTTGAACCCATACAAGTGTTTGAACAGTGATATTTTGACATCAGATGAACAAAAATTCCACCCACAGGTCATGCCAACACCATAGTTTTCTAGACATATATTCTCTGAAAAGTTGTAACATTTAAGTCTGGATTTACAGAGCATTGATTATGTCACATTTTCCTACCTCTAATCACCTTTCCCCATGCCCAGACCTCTTTGTTTTTGTCTCAGAAATAGCTCTAACCTGTATTCTTAGGGAGACAGATTTGTGGCTTGCCCTGTTGTTCACATGTGTGATTATTAATTGTGATATGTTATTTTGACTTGGGTAAGAAGCACCTAGCAGATTAGAAAAGCTCTGAGTGTATCTGTGGATGATTGGCATATAAGCTGTAAGCTAAGGAAGGAAGGCCCACCTTCTATTTTGCTGGCAACCACCAATAAGCTTGTAGCCTGCATGAAATAAAAAGAGAAGAAGGAAATCTTCCCTTGTTTCTTTGGAGGAGCTCTAGCTTTTGCTATTACTTTATGACACTGGTTTCCAGCTCCATTAGATTCTACCTACTGCCTGTGGTCTTCCTCAGCAGACATTTGACATTCTTGGCTTTTATAACTTCTTGGGGTCTCCCCTGAACTTTTAAATTCACTGTCACAGCCTCATACACTGCCCTCTTAGGAGTACATTTCCTAGCCTCTCAGTCCTTTCTTCTGAAATCTGGGTGGAAGACTCCTTTACTTCACAGCTTTTGCATTCTGCGTGCCTCTAAGTCCAGCACTACACAGAGGTCTGCCACAAGCCAAGGTCTGCCAATTGCTTAAGCAGTAGTTGAGACTCTTTGAGTCATGGCTATAGTGGCCTCTCCTCTGAGTACTTGGATGGTTGGAAATAGTAAAATGAATCCTGGCAAACCAATCCCCTAGATGTCCCTTCTTCATGGTTTCTCAGGATACCTTCTCAAATGAAAGCTTTACAGCCTCTCACCTTTGAGTGTGATGGGTAGGGTCTTACAGATTCCTCACATGCTCTTAAGGAATTTTCCTGCTGTTCTGATGTAAAGTACTTGGGCTTCTTTTTAATCCTCTTTTCAGCACCTAAGCTCTCCTCAGCCTAAACTTTTCAGGACTTTACCTTCTTGAGAAATTGAAAACTAGTCAGCATTTTATTCCTAATTTTCAGTATAAACCTGGGTAAATGTAGCATGCAGTGTCCAGGTGATAGCTTGAACACTGGGATACCTTGAAATTTTCTCTATCAAAATGATTAACCTATTTCTCTTAATCTCAGCCTCTCACAAAGTAATAGGACATGATCAAAATGTAGTTTTGGAAGTTTTCTGCTAGAGTGTAACACACATTGTATCTGGTCTAACTACTATTGGAGCCCTTATTTTCAACTGAAACCTCCTCAGCCTGGTCTTTACCACTTGCCTTTTTATAAACATTCTGATCTTCTGACCAGATCCTCTCATGAAGGTCAGTTAATAGCAATCTAGGGCTTCTCTAGCCAGCATCTCCAAACCTTTCCAAATTTCTCCCTTGAAATACTTCTGTCTTTTGGAATGGAAATGAAATTAGCATCAAATACTTCATTATTTATTTTTAGTGCTAACATATGTAGTTTACTGCATATATGAAAGTAGAACATACAAAATTTTCTTTGATAATATACTTCACTAATATTAAGAAAATAAAAATGGGATTGGCTGTATTTACATAAAACAAAATAGGTCAGAGTGCAGAATATTACCAAGAGAAAAAAGGCCAGTTTATAATAAAGGAGTCAAATTATTAAAAGGACAAAGTAATTCTAATGTTTGTGGATATAACAGAGTTTCAAATGCATGAAAAAAATACTGGGAGAATTACAGAGAGAAGTAGACAAATATATATTTCTAAAAAGTTAAATATTCTACTCTTCATAATAAAGAAAAAATTATAGAAAAAACCAGGTTGAAGATAGAGATTTAATTATAAAAGAATTTCAAAATAATTATTCTGTATGAAATACCCAAACTCAGAAAGAGAGTGCATATTTTATTAAAGTAGTATGCTATAAGGAATTGTACTCAGGACCTTGAGGGGAAACTCTTAAAATAAATTTTTATTGGTATATATTTTCAGTACATAATGATTACATTACTTGTGGGAGGTTGGTACATGTACATGACACATCTAAATTCTCTTTTTTCAACACTTCACCCTCCCTTTACCTCTTGGGCCCCTTTGTATTTGAAAAAATATCTGTTTCATTAAAAGTAATATTTCACCACGTATAAGTCATATATTTTCTTTATCTATTCATCTGTTGGTGGATATATAGGATTCTTGCTATTTTGGTGTAATAAACATGGGTATGCATATATCACTATGATATGATGTTTTTAAATAACACTATTTAAATTTGGGAAGATACCTAGAAGGGGAATATCTGGGCCAAATGAATTTTATAGTTTCAGTTTTTTTTGAGGGCTTTTAATACTGATTTTTGTAATGGTTACATTAATTTACAAACCTACAAATAATGTAGAAAGATTCCTTTTCTCCATTCAGCCTTGCCAGTATTTATCATCATTTAATTTCTTGATGACAGCCATTATTTTTGGAGTAAAGTAGAATTTCAGTGTTTTAATTTTATTTTCTGTAATGGCCAGAGATGTTGAACATTTTTCATGCATTTATTGACCAAGTGTAGTTCTCATTCTGATAAGTGTCTGTTCATTTCACTTGTCCATTCTTTGATTGAGTATTTTATTTTTTGGGATCCTAATTCTTTTGAGTTTTTATATATTTTAGATATAAGTCTTGTGTCTGAGAAATAGGTGGCACAAGAATTTTCACATTCTGTAGGATGACTTTTCACTCTGTTGGTTGTTTTCTTTGTTGTATGGAAGCTTTTTAATTTGTTATGGCCTCATCTTTTGATTCTTGGTAATACTTCTTGTGTCACTGTGGTTCTGTTGACAGAGCCCTTGCCCTTACCCATATCTTTGAGTTTTACCTGTTATATCTTCCAGCAGATTGTTTCTCTTTTAACATTTAGACCTCTAACACACTTTGATTTCAGTGTAGTACCTAATAAGAGACATGTAACTAGATTCAATCTTCTGCATGTGACTAGTGAATTTTCCAAAACTATTTGTTAAAAAGACTCTTTCTTCCTCTTTCTAGTTTGACCTCTTTGTTGCAAATAAAATAGTTGATTGTGCCCAGATTTGTTTCTCCTTCTCTGTTCTGTTTCATTGGTTCACCTGTCTGGTTTTCTTTCTTTTTTTTGCTAGTGCCATGCTATTTTTACCACTGTAGCTTTGTAATATAATTTGAAGTCCTGGATTGTAATGCCTCTTGCTTTTCTCTTGTTGTCAAAGATTGCTTTTGCATGGGTCTCTTCTTGTTCCATATTAGCTTTATGATGCTTTACCCAGTCCTATGAAGAATGCCATTTTGATTCAATTATTTTAAAATGTATTTACTTTTAGAGCATTAGGTCTCAAATAATTATCTAGGAACAAGATACTTATATACTTTAGATGAAAGAGAATATTTTTTCTAGCAGAATGAAACTAGTATCTATTGAGAGGCCCCTCAGAACATCACAAAATGTAAACACTCCTGTGATTCACTGAGTTGCAGTAAGTTTATGGAATGTGTCAGAATCATGCCTGAATCAATGAGGATTTAAAACTGGGATCCAGGAAGCCATCTGAGCTACAACAAAACTCTGTCTTTCACCTGCTTCCCTAGAGGCATCAGGTAAAGGAAACTGTTGATTTGGAATCTACTGGGACCATGAGTGTGTATTTTATTAGCAACCAATGCTCAAATTCTTTTGGGAGAAAGTGGCAGAAACCCACTTTTCACTGGAGTAAACCAGGGAAACAACAGCAAAAAATTTTACTTGAAGTGACATTGATTTTTTTTCCCACAGAAGACAAGAAAAAAATGTGCAGTTAGAATTTGAGAAATTTGGAATCTGAGTCCATTAAGCCATTGGGAACCCAATCTTCTCTTGTTTTTGGGTCATATTTTTCTACTTCTGCATTTTTGCTCCATTCATACCTTTTATAGGATTAGTACCTTTTGCTTTTATAATCTCCAGCTGACCAAGAAGTCCCAAGTTTCATGTCCAGCATGCAAACAACTTCTGTAATTCCTAACTTCTATTCCCAGCATCCCAACTTGAGATTCTCAGTGACCCCATCAGCTCTCCTAGAGAGCATGGCTATATAAGAAGATCAAGTTGGCTGAGATCCAGCCCCAGAAGAAGAGGAGTTCTTAAAACGGGGAGTGATTAGGGAGTTATAGACATGCCCTTAGGTCTCCATTTCAAAATTTAGCCAATTGATTATGCCGACAAGAGTAAACTAGAAATGTAGTAAATCATGATTAACTGATCACTGATGGAAACACTGAAAGATATAAAAAAAAACTTGAGCAAGATTTTCAGAGCTATGAAGGCCTAAATGCAGTTTATCCTATTTCTTTGCAGATTTCCATTATTCATGGTAAACATCTAATTTAGTCCTAAGTGTACTGCTGGCATCTAGTAGAAGAATGATTCTCAAAACCTTAGGGGTTTACACACAAATAGCAGTCAGCTTCTCTGGTTTGGATTTCCAGTTCTTGACAGTTGAAGACATTCCAAGTGTTGCAAGAAGCCTCAATGATCCACTTGCATGTGTTGGTGAGGATGAATTATTGTGCTTCCTAATTTTCTTATTGGTATTCATGCCTATAACATTCTCACTCATTTTGCCTTTTCTGAGGAGAACTTCTCAGTCCTCCCTAATCAAATTTTCTTTTTGAGCAAACTGGAAAAGGATAAAAGGCATGTTCCCTGCTTTTCTTCTGCTAGTAACTCCACTGCATTTTCTCAAAAAATATGTACTTACTGAGCACCTATTGGGTGCTGGACATGCAATGTAATCAGTCCTTACAAGGAGCTGTTACTATCTTGCCATTTTGTTCATAAATTCTCTAAAAAGTGCATATTTTTCTCAACCTTTCTAAGGTATATATTTAAAATAGTCAGCAGAGTTATGGAACATATTCTATCCTTACAAGCCTATTTCAGGTTGAAAACATTGTAAGTTGTTAGTGCATTTAATCTGTCTAACCTAATGTACATCATAATTTATCCCTAATACAGTGCTGAGTATTGTTCATCTACTTCAGTGATTTCATGGTGAACT
This sequence comes from Petromus typicus, assembly GCA_004026965.1. NCBI lineage: Eukaryota > Metazoa > Chordata > Mammalia > Rodentia > Petromuridae > Petromus > Petromus typicus. The sequence continues at coordinate 11,626 of PVIR01005458.1, forward strand.
GGGAGCTGTGGCTTGCTGCTGCTACTCAACATTGTACGACAGAATCATGCTGTGTATCACTAGCCCAGGAAAAAATAAACAATTCAGGATCAGAAGTACAGTTTCTTTGTTTTTTTGTGGTACCAGGGGTTGAACTTGGGGCTCTTGTGCTTCCAAGGTAATTGTGGTAGCACTTGAGCCAAATCCCTGGCCAGAAGTACAGTTTCTTTTTTTTTTTTTTTTTTTTGAGACAAGGTCTTGCTTTGTAGTTCAGACTGGCCCTGAGCTCACTGTGTAGCCCAGGTGAGCCTCAAACTCACAGCAAACTTCCTGCCTCTGCCTTCTGAGGACTGGGATTATAGGCATGAGCTCCAATGGCTGGCACTGTGGTGTATGGTACTGATTGCTGGTGGGCATGAGTCATCACACCTGGCCTTGTATGTGGTTACTGGGGATCAAACTCGGGACCTTGCATTTGCAGGGCAGGTGCTGGAACCACTGAGATAAATCCCCAGCCAAGAACTACAGTTTCTGCTAAATTCATGTTGCTTTCACATTACACTAAAGTTGAAAAACTGTAAGTTGAGTCATCGGACATTAGGGACTATCAATCCTGACTTCTCCAAATGCAGTACCTAGAAAATTCAAAACAAGTTGAAGAATCTCTATAAATCTCTCAGCCCTAAAAAAAAAAAAATACCCTACATACAGGCACTTGTTCAGCTATAGTTTTGAAATGCTTCTGACTGCATTGTTATACCTAAGGGAAAGAGGCAGAAAGTATGCTGTTAGCTTTTCACAGGTAACTTGTAATCCAACCTTGGACTAAGTTAATTGTATACCAGACGCTCTTCCTATCCACAAGGAGCCAGCTGAGATGGTGTTGATAGAGCCCAGCTGAGGGCTGAGATGGGTAGCTTCCTGTTGGTGCAGTTGATCCTGTCACTGCTGGAGTCTTTACCCGCTGGCAGAGTCAAGTCCACATTTGTTTCTTTTAGCACAGAAGCTCTTGTCCGGAACTTGCCCACTCTCTTTGCTAAAGAGGGGAGGTTGTTGCACGAATTGGCTTGCTTCCAGGTCCTCTGAAAACTGTTTACTGTGCTTCTCAGAGATGTCAATGATTGACTAATGATGCTTGAGTTCTTGACTGCAGTCTGTAGAGGATGCCTCTCATTTGCCACCTGAAAAGCTGCAATTATCAAAATTACTTATAATGTGGCTCCTTTAGGAGTTTGCATTAGGGATCCCTTTAGAAGAATTCATTCAAGCATGCATGCATGCATTCATTCATTTCTCTCCACATGGCCTTTTAAGTGAGGCTGCTGTACCCGAAGCTGCTTACCAAAAAAGATGGTTCACATTTTGATGTTTAGGAATAGCTGATCTCCTGGGATAGAGTTAATGGTGTGCTGGGAAATATTAGGGAGTGAAGTTGCTTAAAAATATTAAAAACTCTGATTTTTAGTGTCTGATTTTTACCTTGGGCTATGTTACTTATCTTGCTGTTTCTGTCTTCTTACTTTGAAAAAGAAGACCTTGTTGAGTTACACACTGATTAAATAATGTTATATTAGTAAAGTTCTTAAAATAGTGTCAATTACACGGTGTGTATTGTGCAAATATTTGTTGAATAAATAGGGTCCATTTCACTAATATTTGCTGAGTAGCTAGTTTGGGCCAAGTGAATGCATAAACAATGTGGATCCATGTGACAGAGACTGATTCACAGATTCTCTTTTTAGGAGTTCAGAGGGTAGTGTAGTGATAAGAGATAATGCAGATATATAAACTGTCTAATCTGAAGAAATGAAAATAATATTTATTGAGAATTATGTGGCAGATTCAGAGATGCATACTTAATAGATTTTCTTCTTCATTTTTTTTCTGGTAGTTGGAACTGAACTCAGGGCCTGTGCCATTGCGCTACATGCCTGGCTCTATCTTCTTCAATCTCACTTGGCCATCAGTTAAGTGATATAATCTTTATTTTAAAAGTCACATTAAAATTAAGAATAAGGGCAAACATTTAAAAACATTTGATAATTTATAATTCTTTCATAGATTACCTTGAGTTACTTGTTAATATCTATTTTTCTGGGGCATTCATAGTATTTTTTTTTTTAAGGTTTTTTGAGACAGGGTCTTGCTTTGTGGCTCAGGCTGGCCCTGAGCTCAGCCTCAAACTCACATCACAGCAATCCTCCTGTCTCTGCCTCCCGAGTGCTGGGATTACAGGCGTGAGCCACCACGCCCGGCACTGTGGTGTGTGGTACTGGTTGCTGCTGGGGTGAATCTCCGCACCCAGTATTGTTATGTGGTTACTGGGGATCGAACCCGGGCCCTTGCGCTTGCAAGACAGGCACCGGAACCACTGAGCTATTCCTCCAGCCCATTCATAGTATTTTAAAATTAATTTTAAAAAGTTTTATCTTATGGACATGTCAACCATACACAAAATAGAGACTATGATATTATGTACCCATCATTGAACTTCACTGATTATTAACCAATAGCCAGTTTTTTGTTAGTTTAAAAATTATAATGTATTTTTATCTGTACATATTTGCAGTATACAATGAATACTTTTATCATGGGGAGTTGGTATGTAGGTGTAAGGAATCTTAGTCCTTTTTGCTTCCATTCCTTTCCCTCCTCTTTCCCTCCATCGCTAGATCCCTTTTCTATCTACAGAAGATCTACCTCCCTCTTTCTTATTATCTGTCTTTTATTTTGTTCTTTTTTTTTTTTTTTGAGACAGGGTCTCCCTTGGTAGTTCAGGCTGGCCCTGAGCTCAGCTTCAAACTCACACCACAGCAGTCCTCCTGCCTCTGCCTCCCGAGTGCTGGGATTACAGGCGTGAGCCACCACACCTGGTACTGTGGTATGTGAGACTGATTGCTGCTGGACGGGAGTCTCCATGCCTAGTATTGTACATAGTTACTGGGGATCGAACCCGGGTCCTTGAGTTTACAAGACAGGCACCAGAACCACTGAGCTAAATCCCTGGCCTTATTTTGTTCTTTAAATTATTTATACTTTAGGTATCTCATATAAGAGAAATCATGGACTATTTAACCTCCTGTGTCTGCTTTATTTCACTTAGTATTGTAGTCATTTAGTTCATTCATTTTCTTTTAAATGACTCAAATGTATCATTCTTTATGGCAGAAGAGTATTCCATTGTGCATGTATACTACATTTTTAAAAACTGGAGACTGGATAAAGGAGATGTGGTTCTTTTATAGAATGGAGTATTATTTTGTCATTAAAATGATAAAATGGAGTCATTCATATTCAAATGGATGTACCTTCAGGACATCCTCATAAGTGAAATAAATGGGTCACAGATGTGTAAATATTGCATCTTTACTCTGGAATGGGAAAAATGAAGATGTAAATAAGTTCCAGTATATATAGTGGATATTGTGAAATAGAAAATATTTAAAAGGAAAGAAGGTGTAGGGGTAAATAACAAGGGGGAAAGGAATGTGATAGTAATAGTTTCCTAAAAAGTAAACAGCTTATGTATATAGTGGGTGGGAGGATGCAGGGTGGGTGGGGGAATGGAAAAAAAATGAAAATTAAGTTGTATCATATTCTGGTACAAACTCTCAATGTTGAATGCGACAATGATGTGTATTCGTAATGTACCAATAAAGATTTGAATAAAAAAATACATTCATTTGTTGATAGACATTTCCAAGATTTAGCTATCGGGAATTGTGCTGTTATAAACATAGATATAAAAGTATTATTATAATATAATGTCTTTAATTCTTTTGTGAGTATACCTAGAAGAGGCATCACTATGTCAAGGGGAATTTCTAATTCTAGTTTTTTGAGAACTGTCCATATTGATTTTCATAGTATTTGTACTAGTTTACATTGCCAACAACATGTAAGAAGTGATCCTTTTCCCCCACAATCTTGCTAGGATTTCTTTTTTTTGAGTTCATGGTGCCAGTCATTCTATCAGGAGTAAGATAGAATCTTGGTGTTATTTCAGTTTGCTTTATTATAATGGCCAAAGATGTTGAGTATTTCCCTTTTAGCTTTCTAAACATCTTATAAAATTGCTTATGTGGTTTTTCTTTGAACTCATGGGTTTCTTGCTTGTAACTTCCTGTACTTCAGTGTCTGTAAGATAAACTTTTGAGAGGTCAAGGGTTTTTTGCAGGAATTTTGTTTTGCTTTTTCACATTTGTATTGTTTGAGTGCTGAAGACTGAAGATCAGATAGGGCAGAAAAATCTCTGTCCTAACTGTGTAGATCTCTTTAGTTAGAATCTGTGTCCTTGTGGTATGTTCTTGTGCTTGGTCATGTTTTGATGTTTACCACTTATTTAATGTTTACCTACTCACAGCGATATTTGAGAGTATTCTTAGTGCTCAGTCTTCTTTTAGGGGCTTGACCATCAGCAACACACAGGAGAAAACAAAACAATAGTGTTGATGACACAAAGAGAGACCATATATTATTATAAAGTAAAAGCCAATTAACAGCAACAACGATGCCACCACTGGCAATAGTAACAAAATCAATAATGATAATATAAAAAAGCTGGATATTGACATATCCTGAGAACCAGTAAAAGCTGCAGTTATATCAGGTATTGACAGAAAAGAGATCTACAATAATACAAAAACAAATCAAATACTGACATACAATACATATTTACTAACTATAACAGTTATACCACCATTTAAAATAGAAAAAAATCAGTAATAATAGCATTTAGTCAACTGAGTAGAAATTAATAAAATTAACTAAAATACTAATAAAAATGGAAGAAATAGGGAAATGGAAAAGAGAAAAGTAAAATTTGAAAAAAGAAAAAAGATGAGAAGGAGGAGTAAAAAGTGAGATAAAGAATTCAGTTAAAGAATAAAAGAGAATTCAACATGGCTGAATAGAGGAGGAGCCATGTTTGAGTTACTCAGAGAAAATCAACTAAAAACACGCAATTGGAAGAAAGGAGGGATGTACATCCTGATGCAAAATCAATCTGAAATGAGACCTGTAGACCAAACAAAACAGAAGTATAAGACTATAAAAAGGTGAAGTGCTCCACAGAGCTTCCTGTAAGGACCTCTGCCTGTGTACAGCACAGGAACTGTTAGTTCCTGTGAACTAAGAACTGAGAAGTTTCAAAAACCTGGTGGAGTACAGTAGTGTGACACAATCAAGCCACACAGGATAGACCTGTGATACGTGGCCTTTTGCCTCTTCTGGCTTCCTTCAAACAGAGGACATTGCATCCAGGTAGCATATTTCTCTGGCACCCCCCGGGGCAAGTGACCAGTAAGTTGCCCCCACCATGGTGTGCAGTTTTTTTTCCCTTAGACTATGAGACATTGGGAAGCATCAATTAGTATTGGACTCAGTGCCCAGCTCATGCATGGAACCTACAGGGGCACATGGAGAATGAGCGAGTTCAGAGCCCTTCATGGAGATATATGCCAGTGGAGCAGAGCAGTATATGTCATGTGGCATAGCAGATAACTGGAACCTCTAGAGAAGAGACAGCAAGGTGAGGAGTTGGGGCAGTGGCAAAGGTAGTGAGTTGGAGTGCAGCACTCTCCTGGCCTGCTCACAAAAGCGCAAGAGAGTAGAGAGACATGAGACTCAGGAGATGCCTTGAGTTGTCCCTGTGGCAGTGGCAAAGGGTGCCACAGCAACGGGGAAAGTGACTCAGAGACATACAGGGTAAGGAGATGTGGATGTGCTGCCAAGAGGCATTCAGAGTTACCGGTTGAGACATTGGCCACTGCCCCCACATCCAGAACTACTGCTACTGCTGGCTTGGCAGGACTACCCAGGATCGATTTGGGGTCTGATTTAGACACTACTATAGACGAGGTGCTGGGCAAAATAGATAGCAACTTCTCATCCCTTGGGAAGGTAGGATCTTGGGACAGACTCAAAGGCCAAGAGCCATCTATACCTAGAAGATATCTCTGAGGAACAGTCATTTTCTACAGAGGTCTCAATACTAGTCATGAAGCTACCTACCATAGGCAATTTACAAATGTCAATAGAGAAAACAAATTTTAAAAGATTGAAAATGATAAGATACAGAAGCAAAATGGAACCTGAAAATGCCTACCTAGGACAAGACAACAAGGGGATATAACAAAGTAGAGGAAGTTTCTGAAATAGTAGCAGCAGAAGTAACAAAACAGAAAAATGAAATTATAGAGAAAAATCAGATCAGAAATCACTGCATATGTCAAAATAAGAGATGATAATAGTAATGAAGGATTTGCTAGGTAAAGCTAGAGTAGACACAGATTTAAAAACAAAATAGAAGAGGGCCAGGGATTTGGCTCAGTGGCTCTGGCATCTGTCTTGTAAGCACAAGAGCCCAGGTTTGACCCCCTGGTAACTACATACAGTACTGGGCGTGGAGACTCACGACCAGCAGCAATCAGAACCACATGCCACAGTGCCGGGCGTGGTGGCTCACGCCTGTAATCCCAGCACTCGGGAGGCAGAGGCAGGAGGATTGCTGTGATGTGAGTTGGAGGCTGAGCTCAGGGCCAGCCTGAACCACAAAGCGAGACCCTATCTCAAAACAAAACAAAACAAAACAACCCCCCCAAAACAAAAAACAAAAAACAAAAAACAAAAAACAGTAGAAGAGCTTTAGGGAAATAATGGAAACTGAATGCCCCACATAGGAAAGAAATGGAATCCATGAAATAGATTGAAACAGTTATCCGGGAGATTAAAAATTCTGTTGAATTATATGCAGCAAAATCAACTAATGTGAGAATGGATATCAGATCTAAAAGCCAGGATTGCAGTTAGTGATCATGAAAAGAAAGATTTCTTTAAAATATCAGGAGCCCATTAAAAACCAATCCAACAGCTGCAAGTTCATTCAAAGAACAGCATAGAATAGACCATAGTTAGCAAAAAAGCAGGAGGCAGCACAAATGACTTGAAAAACCCTTGTTCAGAGAAGTAATGTGAGAAAACTTCCCAAGCATAGAAAATGAATTTCATATACAGATAATAAGACATATAGAATTCCAATTATCCATGACCAAAATGAATATACACTAAGACACATAATAGTCAAGATTCCAGAAATTTAGTGCAAGAAAGCAATATTAAAAGCTGTTAGAGAAAAGAAATAATCACCTATGAAGGAGAGCTCGTAAGAATAACAGCAGACTTCTCACCCGAGGAGACCTTGGAGTAAAGAGATCAAAAGAAAATAACCACTTACCTAGATTGATGTACCCGACAAAATCTTTTCAAAATCAATAGAGCAGTAAGATACTTTGATAACAATGAACAACTGAAGAAATATCTGACAACCAGACCTGCCCTCCAAAATATTCAGAAGAATATTCTAGAAAGAGATAAAGTAGACTATAATTTCATGAACATTGGTAGAATCATCCAGATCAGGGAAGTAATTAAACAGGGGGAAAATATAGGGAATCAAGAAGAGGAAAATGAGTATCAGCATAAGTAAATGTATATTAGTTATAACCATCAGTGTAAATCATCTCAAGTCACCAATCAAAAGAAGCAGATTGATATAATGGATCAAGAAACAATATTCAACAATATGTTGCATACAAGAAATATATTTAACTCAAGAAGAAATTCATAGACTGAAAGTCAAAGGATGGAAAATAATACTGCATGCAATACAAACTATTATATTTTCAGACAAAATGAGCTGCAATCCAGAGCAGATGGAGAAGCAAATAAGGTTATTACATACTTAAGGGAAAACTCCAAGAGGAAGAGATAATCATAAATGTATATGCACCAAATACCAGTGCAGCCAACTGTATAGAACAAATATTAATGAAATGAAATATCAGATAAGCACTAACACATGTAATGTGTGACATCAGTACCCTATTGTCACAGATAGCTGAATCAACTAGACAAAACATTAACAAAGAAATACCAGAACTGAGCCAAATCCATGTACAAATGGACTTAGATGTTGATGGATTGTCCCACCCTACAACATAAGAATACACATTTTTCTCAGCTGTGTATGGAACACTCTCCAAAAGAGACCACGTACTAGTTCATAGGGCATACTTATGTAATTGAAAGGAATGGAAATTATCTCATGCATGTTATCAGACCATAATGCAATAAAATTGGAAATCATTGTCAAAAGAAACCACAAAAAGTACATTAAAATGCAAATGAAATAACACCTTCTTGAACAAGCAATGGGTCACAGATGAAGTTAAAGAAGAAATTAAAAATATATAAATTAAATGATTATGCCTTAACAACATAATGGAACTTATGGGGTACAGTAAAGGCAGTCCTATGAGTGAAGTTTATAGGGTTAATTTCCACATATGGAAAACAGCAAGTCAAATAACTTAAAACTGAAGCTCATACTTCTGAAAAAGAACAAGTTAAGTTCAAACTTTATATAAAGGAAGAAATTATAAACATCAGAGTAGAAATTAATGGAGTTAAAACTTAGAAAATAATACACAGAATCAATGAATTGAAGAGTTGGTTTTTTGAAAGATTAAATAAAATTACCCAAATTTATGAAAAAATAAAACAGTCATGCAAGTAAGAATGAAAAGGGTAAAATCACAGCAAATTATGCAGAAAACCAGAACATCATTAACACCTACTTCTAGAATCTGTATTGAAGTAAGACAGAAAACTCAGAAGAAATGGGCAGATTCCTAGATACATATAAATGACTATAGTGAATCAAGAAAATATAAAAGTTCTAACTCAGTATTAGTCAGTGAAATTGAAAATGTAATTTAAAAAAATTACAAATAAAGCCCAGGTCCTGATGGATTCATGGCTAAATTCTACATGAAATTTAGAGAAGACCTAATGCTGCTACTTCCGAAACTCTTTAATGAAATTTAAAGGGAAACTGTACTCCTGAATTCATTTTCTGAAAGTGAGCATTACACTGATTCCAAAACCAAAAAAGGATTACTCCATAAAAGAGAACTACTGGCCAATCTCTTGAACATAGATGCAGAAATTCTCTGTATGATACTGGCAAACATAATGCAGCAAATCATCAAGAAGATTATACACTATGACCAAGTAAGATTCATCTCAGGGATGCAAGAATGGTTCAACATACATGAATCAATAAATGTAATATATCATAAAAAGCCAAGGACAATAACCACACAATCATCTCAATAGATGCAAAAAAATCATTTGACAAAGTCCAAAATTGATTCACAATTAAAACTCTACAGAAAATTGGAACAGAGGGTCTTTCTCCCAATCTGATAAAATCCATCTATGACAAATCAACAGCCAACATCATACTAAATGGTGAAAAATTAAAAGCTTTCACTCTAAAATCAGGAATGAAACAGAGATGTTTACTCTCTCCACTCCTATCCCAGTAAAGTTCTGGGAACCTTAGCCAGACCAGTTATACAAGAGAAAGAAACAAAATGAATAAATATATGAAAGGAAGGAGTTACATTATCATTATTTGCAGAGCACATGATAGTCTACATGGAAGAACTCAAAAATTTCACCACATGGGGCCGGGGAGTTAGCTCAGTGGTTCTGGCGCCTGTCTTGCAAGCACAAGGACCTGGGTTTGATCCACGGTAACCACACGCCATACTGGGCGTGGAGACTCACACCCAGCAGCAACCAGTACCACATACCACAGTGCTGGGCGTGGTGGCTCACGCCTATAATCCCAGCACTTGGGAGGCAAAGGCAGGAGGATTGCTGTGATGTGAGTTTGAGGCTGAGAACAGGGCCAGCCTGAACCACAAAGCGAGACCCTGTCTCAAAAAAAAATTTTTTTTTTCACCACAATAATTTTGGATTTAACAACCAAATTCATTCACATAACTGGGTACAAAGTTAACACTCAAAAATCAATAGCATTCCTGTACAGGAATAAACTCACTGAGAGAGAAATTAAGAAAATCACGCTTTTCACAGTAGCATTTCAATTAATTTCAAAAATGAAATACTTAGGAATCAATCTAATGAAGAAAGTAAAAAAAACATTTACATTAAAAACTACAGGGCCAGGGATTTAGCTCAGTGGTTCTGGCACCTGTCTTGCAAGCGCAAGGGGCCTGGATTTGATCCCTGGTAACCACATAACAATTCTGGGCATGGAGATTCACCCCAGCAGCAATCAGTACCACATACCACAGTGCCGGGCATGGTGGCTAATGCCTGTAATCCCAGCATTCAGGAGGCAGAGGCAGGAGGATTGCTGTGATGTGAGTTTGAGGCTGAGCTCAGGGCCAGCTTCAACTGCAAAGTGAGACCCTGTCTCAAAAAACTTAAAAAAAAAAAAAAGAAAACTACAGTACTCTGAGAAAAGATATTGAATAAGACATCAGAAAACGGAAAGATATCCCTTGCTTTTGAGTAGCAAGAACCAATATAGTGAAAATGGACACAGAAGTAATTTGGGCCCTTGTACTTGCAAGATAGGAATGGTACCACTTGAGCTAAACCCCTGGACCTTGATATTTGTTAAATGTGTGCTCAGTATCATTCTCTATAGTCAGATTTGATTCATTCATATCCTGCTTTTATTTTCCTCACATTGATTGTGAAAAAGAAAATTCTAAGCAACACACAATTCCGTCTATAGTATAATTTTGCTGATAAGAAAAACGAGGTTTTGAGAATTTAATTGATTTGGTCAAGGTCACATAGGTAATAAGTGGCAAAACTGGTATCTGAACCTGGTCTGTTTTATTCTAGAGTCCATACTTTTCACCAGAATACTAAAATCTGGGAGAAGTTACAAGTGCTCTAAAAAAGGAAGAACATGGCAGCACAGAGGCTCAGAAAGGAAGGCAGGGGTTTTTTGCAAAAGAAATAAAATTTCAGGTTGTATTAGCTTGTGTTACTATAACAAAATACCTGAGGCAATTAATTTACAAAAGAAGCCTTATTTAACTCATGGTTGTGGTGGTTCCAGTCCAAGACTGGTTGGCCATGTTATTGTGGGCTGCTGTAAGAGCACTGGAGAGTGATAGTGGGGGAATGTATGCAGTGCAGATTGCTTAGATCACTGAGGCAGGAAACAAAAGATGACAGGATGGGTTGAGGTTATCTCATTGCCCTTAGGGGCACTTCCTCAGTGATCCCCTGAGCTTCCCCCTCCTAGAGGCCATGTCATCTCCCAATAGTGTCACCCTAGATACTAATCCTTTAGTACATGGGCCTTTGGGAGACATTTAACATTCAAACTACAGGGCAGGTGACTGGAATGAAGATGGGGATTTTTAAGAGCAAGATAGGCTTGCATTAAGGCATAGAGGGGAAGGAGGACAGGTAGGGCTGTGGGCCTGAAGAATATTAATTAGAGGTGGCAAGGGGGTTAAGTTGATCGGAGTCGTCTGGGAGGGCTTGTTTACAATGCTGATAGCAGGATCCTCTCCAGACCTCCCAAATCTGACTCTGTGGGACTGGGGCCTCCAGATCTATTTTTAACAAGCTCCCCTTGACTTTCTGATTGTATTATCCTGTACAGTTTGAGAACTAAATGAAGCCATTAGTGGGAACCAGCTGGACTGTAACGATAATCATTCAGCAATTTTATTTTTGTTTCCCACTGTGTGTTCAAACCTGCTCTGCAGCCCTGAGAGAAATCCCTAGGAAGCCCCAATACTTTCCTGGTCATTATTAGCTACTCAGTTCTCCAATCACCCCAAGCCATAGAAAAGTCTCTTTTTAGCAAATACACATAATACTTCAGATTCCGTTTAAAGACCTTTCAAAGGGAAGCAAAAGCCCTCTTCCTGTGCTTTGGGTTAGCAGCTCACGGTGGCAGAGGGTAGCTTCTGCATCTATTTCTCCCTTTTTTGGTTCAGGTTTCTCCTACCTGCCCTACTCATCAAGCTGCTTTGAAATTTTCCACAACTGCATTAGGAGGAAAGAGAGACTAATAAAGGGTAAGAGAGAGTCTTACTTTTACTTTAGTACTTCAGTGTGGAGAATAAATTATTTTATTTTCCATCTCACTAAATTTGTCTTCATATATATTTGTTCTGTTGTCCAACATTTTTTGTTGATTCTTTAAATTTGACAACTCTTTTTTTAAATTCAAATCTTTATTGGTACATTATGAATACACATCATCATCATATTCAACATTGAGAGTTTGTACCAGAATATGATATGACTTGATTCTCATTTTTTCCCTTTCCCCCCCACCCTGCAAGGCCCCATCCAATATATACATAAGCTTTGTTTCCTTTTTTCTTTATTACTGTCACATTCTTTTTCCTCTCAGTATTCACCCCTACACCCTCTTTCCTTTTATTTTCTATTTCACAATATCAACTATACATAATACAACTCATTTACAAACTCTTTATAAGAATCCAGTTGCTTTTTGTTGTTGGCAGCCTTGTTTTGAATTAAGAACATGTATCTACTCAAATATCTCTTAGTATGCTAACCATACTTATTTTAGAGTTTTCCTCTGACTGTGGCATTAAATCTGATTCATTTAGTGTTAGTTCCTGTCTTTATTCAACATCCTACATGTTTTTTGTGCTTTCACTTCAGTGATTTGGTTACCTAGAATGATTAGTGTGGCTCCTTTGGCACAATTGAAAATCACTGTGCTCAGGTAGTGTCTTAGTTACTTTTTTTGTTGCTGAGCCAAAACATCTAACACCCAAAGTAAAAAGGAAAAGTTTATTTGGCTTACAGTTTGTAGAGGGTTCAGTCCATAGTTAGCTGACTCCAAAGCAGGGTGGCATGGCAGACGGGCACTGCAATGAGGAAAAATTCATGCAGGCAGAAGACAGAAGTCGCGAGGCTATAAGCAACTAACAGGGGCCCTATTTCTTTTCCTTGTACCTTATCCATGCTACTCCCCTTGAGGGCAGTTTGCATTCTCACACATCCACCTCTGAAAAGCCCCACCTATTAGTGTCTGAGGCTTTTGGGGGAAATCTAGACATAAACCATAATATGTAGTGAATGTGGATTTTGATTACAGGGAATTTGGTGTGGGGAATATGTTAGTTGATTGGGTTTTCATATAACGAAAAGAGAAAGTGCTTAGCTTCTAGGACTGGGGTCTAAGATGGATAGGACTTATGGACACTGATCTCATTCTTTTCAATCTCCAGTGCTTCATCATGGAATTCTCCTGTGGCAGATACTCTACTGTGTTAAGGGGAGAGATTATGTTTCATCCAGACCAATAGTGATGTGAAGATGATTTAGTATTAGGATGGATGAGTATCATTGCTCCGAATGTTGGTCTCACTCCAGAATTCATTTTTTGGAAATTAGTACTCTGTGTGTGGATGATCTTAAGAGGTGATTAAGCTATGAAGACTCCATCCTGATGAATGGGATTTATGCCCTCATCCAAGAGGGTTAGGAAAGCTCTCTGACCTCCCATCATGAAAGAACACAGCAATAAGTTCCCACTTATGAAATAGAGAATGAGTTTTCACTAGACGCTGAATCTGCTAGTATCCTGATTTTAGATTTACCAACTCCAGAACTATAAGCAAAATACTTGGTGACATATCGATAAGTTGAAACATACTTAGCTTGACAAAATATATAAAACTTATAACACACACATAACAACCCCCCCAACCCCCCCAAACCCTCCAGTTACTTGCTTAATGGTGAAATGTTAAAACATCTCTCCATAAATTGTGGAATAAAATGAGGTGACACCCACCACTATTCATTTCTTTTTATGTTACCCATGTAATGCATATTAAATGATAACATTACAGAAGAACATACTTCTTCTGTAAAAGCCCCTCCCCATAATTCCATGCTTTAAAAATAAATAGCATCAATTCAGTTGAGACTTCCCCTTAAATTTTATTTTCCTAAGCAAATATTAAGATTTAGTATATATTTCACATGGGTCACAAAATAGGATCAAAGAACTAGCCAATACGTTATGTAGTAAAGTAGCATAATAAATTTAATTTAGGACATAAAATTGTTATTTTCAGATATTTTGATGCATATTGATATGTATTAAGCTACCCCAAAACTCAATGGCTTAACATAATAGCCATTATATTTGCTTATGATTCTGTCAGTTTGGGTGGGTTTTCACTTTTTATCTTTCCACTTCTCTCTCCAACAAGGGAACCAGATGCCTTCCAAGGTAGACCTGGGGTCCAAAATGCGCAAAAACAGGACCTTCTAGGATTCTGAAGCTTAGACACAAAACCACATCTCTTACATCCTATTGATTAAAAGCAAATCAGAGACCCAGGCTAGTTTCAAGGGCAAAGATATGAATGCCAGGAACTGTGGGTGATTGGAATCACAACTTGACAGACTATCACCACAGATGTATGATTTTAGTTATAGGCAATTCAAGAGAACCAACTGGGAAATGATAAGAATAGTAAGAGTGCAGTTACATGATGGGTAACGGAACAGATTATAATTATATACCTACAGCGGTGTTTAATGGAATCAAGAATCATAGTTACAAAATCAGTAAGAGTTTATTTTATGAAAATTTACTTAGCTACTACCACACAATATGTTACTATGGTTTAGATCTGAAATGTCCCCCCAAATTCTCATGATGTGTAGGATGACTGGATCATGAGGGCGCTATAGCTAACTTGCTGTTAAGAGGACGGTTTCTGTGGCCATAACCTGGAAAGGTATATTCCTGTCCCCAGCCCCTTTTATTCTCCGCTTCCTGGCTGCAGTGGGTTGAATACCTTTCCCTCTGCTGTGCTTCTCTGCCATCTTGTTTCTGCATTGGAGTCAGCTGACCAGGGTCTGTAACTGTTAGCCAAAACAAACCTCTTCTTTCAGTTGTGGATGTAGGGCATTTCATTCCAGTGATGGGAAAGTGACTAAGACATAAATTTTACAGTATTCCACGCCCCGCCTCTGTAGAGACACACAGAGTAGATTCAGGTTTTGTTTACCCTCAACACACTTACCGTTCAGAAATGTAGGTATGCAGGGGCCGGGGAGTTAGCTCAGTGGTTCCGGCGCCTGTCTTGCAAGCGCAAGGACCCGGGTTCGATTTCCCGGTAACCACATAACAATACTGGGTGTAGAGACCCACACCCACACCCAGCAGCAACCAGTACCACACACCACAGTGCCGGGCGTGGTGGCTCACGCCTGTAATCCCAGCACTCGGGAGGCAGAGGCAGGAGGATTGCTGTGATGTGAGTTTGAGGCTGAGCTCAGGGCCAGCCTGAACCATAAAGTGAGACCCTGTCTCAAAAAAAAAAAAAAATGTAGGTATGCAGTAAATAAAGTTCCTGATGTAGGAAAGAATTTAATGCATTAGTGAGCTATTTATGGGATAAATGGTAAATCTTAGTATTTTAAATCAATACACATGTATTGTTCTACATGAGGGTGTGCAGGCTGCTTGGGAACATGTCACTCTAAGCTGTGGGTTGGATTCAGGACTAATTCACTTGTATTTCAATGTAGACCGCACAAAAACAGGAGCTTTCATGCTTTTGCCTCAGTGATTTGGTTATCTACAATGATTAGTGTGGCTTCTTTTAGCACAATTGAAAATCACTGTGCTCAGATAGTGTCTCAGAAACTTTTTTTTTTTTTGTTGCTGAGCTAAAACATCCAACACCCAAAGTTAAAAAAGGAAAAGTTGGCATGAGCACAGACCACTAAACCAAACCCTGGAAGTACATTTAAAGCTTGAATCATATTTATTTGATTCATAAGTTTGAATCATATTTATTTATATTCTATTGGCTGAAGTAAATCACATGGCTAAACCTAATGCCAATGAAAAATGGACATATGATTCTCTTACATGGAAGAAGGGAAGATTTTTGAAACAATAATATATCAACTATACTTGGCAATGTGAAGAAATGAAATCAGTCTAATGCGGCTTGCGTATCATGAACAATGAGGATAGTGATGGGATATAAGACTGGAGAAAAGTGGAGAAGCCCTATGATCTAGGTTCTGCTGGCCTTGGTAAAGCCTATTGCAGCAAGTTAGTATGACTTTGATAGGAGAATGGCAGTAGAAGAAAAAGTCAGTGGGCTTGAAGTATGTTTTGGAAAAGGTTTGACATGGTTGTGGTTGGATATGAAGCTGAGCGAGGATGTAGGAGTGACTCATATTTTTAACAGTGACACAAGGGTAACTATAGATATCTTAAGTGCACTGGAGAGGCTCTGGAAAGAGATTTGAGGAAGTCAATTAAAAGTTCAGTTTGGACATATTGAATTCCATATGCTTGTGAGACAATAGTCATAAAATATCAGGAAATAAACCTAACAGCCAATGTGCAGAATCTATATGAGTAAAACTATAAACCTCTATTGAGGGCCATAAAAGAAGATTTGAATCAATGGAGTGTCAAACTTTGCACTTGGATAAGAAGACTCAAAATTGTAAAGATGTCAATTCTCACTAAATAAATCTATAAATTCAATGGAATTTTAATCAATTTTCAGTAGTATTTTTTCTTAGGACTTGTAGAAATTACAAGGAATGTTCTTTAAAATATGAATAATGAGAAATAACCTTCTCCACTATATATTACAATGTGTTATAAAACAATGAAATTTACAGCAGTGGAAGATAGACATAGGGGCGGACAGATAGATCAGTGGCATGGAATAAAGTATAGAGATGAATCCAGAAATACATGAAGATTTAGTTTATTATAAAGATAGCATATCCAAGTGAGAGAATAGGGATCATTCAATAAGTTGTCTAAGGAGAACTGGATAGCTATATGAAGAAAAAGAAAATGAGTCAAATTTGTAGGTCATTCATGGAGATTTCTTTCCCTATTTGTATTTGCTATGTACTGTTCATAGTTTAATTATAGCATCATTCAGTAAGTTATGTTTATATTGGTGTGCTTTTAGATTTTTACTTTTTTATTATAAGCAGTAGTTTAAAAAGAAAATGTTTATATAATATCTTTAGATAAATGTGTGAATTTTTCTCCAGGATGAATTTGTTTTTTTTGAGACAGGGTTTTGCTTTGTAGTTCAGGCTGGCCCTGCATTCAGCCTTGAACTCACAGCTATTCTCCTCCCTCTGCCTCCTGAGTGCTGGAATTACAGGTGAGAGCTATCATGCCTGGCATTGTGGTATGTGGTACTAATTGCTGGTGGGCAGTGAGTCTCCATGCCCAGTATTGTTGTATGTAGTTAACAGGGTTCGAACCCAGGCCCTTGCACTTGCAAGCCAGGCGCTGGGACCACTGAACTAAGTCCCCTTCAGGATGAATTTTGAGATGTGGATTGGCTGGGTTGGAAAGGATGTCCTGGAAAAAAAGTTCTACTAAATTTCCTTTGGAAATCCCAAACTATATTTTAGCAGCAGTGAACAAAAAATAAGCTTCAATAAAATAGACTGGTAAGTTTAATAAAAATAAAAGCAGAAATGAATAAAACAGAAAAAAACCAACAATAGAGATGATCAATAAAACCCAAAGTCAGACTTCTTTTGAAAGAATAGCAAAACATAAACTTTCTGCAAGTTGATCAAAGCAAAGAAAGAGGACACAGATGACAATAGAATGAGGAAGGAGGGTTTCAGAAAGAGATTTTCTAAACTTCAGAGAACACTTTGTACAGCGTCTTAGCTACAGGGATAGAGTGAGGCAGAAACTGCATGTGGTGAAAAGTGCCATTGAAATCCCTTTGTAAGGCATCTTACATTATAGGTGAATATAATTATACAAAAGCTAATGCTATCTTATCATTGTTTTAAAAATTATTGACCAGCTCATGTGAAAAGTATTTTTGGAATGATGAGAGTCAAGTGAGATATGCATGACAGATTCCCTTTATTCTTGGGTGGCACCATAACTTTAATTGGAATAAGAGGAAGAATTACCTGCATGGTTGAAAATGCTAGGCTCCCTCTCTTCTTTTTTCTTTCCTTTGAAAACATAAAAAGAAATTTAATGGAGCGTGTATAGTTGAATCCACATATAATAAATGTATGGATGATGTGATTCAGTTATATAACTTTATACCAATCCATTTGAAAAACCTTAGATGAAATGGACAAAAATGTCAAGGAAAATATAAATTACTAAAATAGGTTCAAGAAAACCAATAGAACACACTCATAAAACATAGAAGTGGCAGTTAAAGGCCGATCTACCAATCTGCCCCTCCCTTTCTGTCATCCAGAACACACGCCCTTTGTAACTGTACAAGCAAATTCTGTCAGATCCCTGGAAATAGCTTAACTCCTCTTATATTTAAGATTATAAACAAATACAGAAACTTACCTGTTTATTCCTGAAAAGAAGGTAATATTCAAGAAAATAAAACACTAAAGAAAATGAAAATAAGTTAATCTCACTTTTGAATATAGAAACAAAATGAAGAAACAAACAAAACCCCAAATAACAGCATCATCAACAGCAGCAAATAGAAAAGCTCTAGGTAGTTGAATCCAGTAATACATTAGAAGAATACTACATTTTGATCAAGTAGGATTTATCTGAGTAATTCGAGCATGGGAGTGAATGTAGCTATTGATGTAACCCACTATTTTACAGATTAAAGGGAATAATCATGCAGTTGATTCTGGAAAGACATTTTCTAAAATGCAACTTTTAGTAACTTGAAACACTAGAAATAGATATAAAAAGTATCTATCATAAATATGTAACAAATATTACGCTTATTGGTGAATATTATAGGTACATCATTGAAATGAGAGGCAACACAGGGATGTTTACTTTGGCTATCAATAATAACACTTCCAGGAGGGCTGCGCCAATGCAGTAAGATGAGGTAGGACAGCGATAAATGTTGAGCAGGAGCATAGAATTTTCGGAATGATATTAACTGAAACATGAAAGCATTGTTCTTTCTGCTCCTGTGTTGTCAGTCACATTTAAAAGTTTTAAACACAAAAGGAGCCTACTATATTTACTCTTTAAAACTCAATTTTATATATAAACTATCTTTATAGAGGTATATACTGTTATGTGAATTAATTAAGTTGATTTAGCAAGTCCTAAGTGGTAAACTTTGGGTTACTTGCCTTTTTTTTCCACTGCTCTAAAAACTTCTTTGTCTGTTTCATTGTGTTTGAAGAATAATAAACCTACTGTTAGATAAAAACATCTCAGGTATCAGGTATAGTGATGTATGCCTCTAATCCCAGTGCTCTGGAGCCTGAGGCAGAGGATTTCAAGTTGAATCCAGTCTGGGCAACTTAGCAAGATCCTGTCTTAACATAAAAAGTTAAAAGGACTGGTGAAATAGCTCACTAGAAGGCTCTGGGTTCAATTCTCAATACTGCACAAATCAAAACAAAACACAGTAGAGCAGAAACAATACACTAGCCCAGATGTTCATCAGTAGGTTAATGGTTAAATTGCTTTCTTCATATTTCATGGAATACACCTGAGCAATAAAAATGGACAGACTATTGGCACATACTACAACTTGGATCAATCTGGGGAATTGTGCTGGATGAAAAAAAATAATTAAAATGGATTATATACTATGTCATTCTTTTTATATAAACATTTTAAGTGATATATTTTTTCTACCCTCACTTTACTGAGATGTAAATGACAACTAAAAATTGTATACATATAATGTGATGTTTTGATATGTGTGTACATTTTAAAATGAGCATCATAATTAAGCTAATTAACATATTGATCACTCTGCATAGCTACTTTTTTCTTATGTGTATTGAATAATGTTTGCAATTCCTTCTTCCCAGCACATTTCAAGTATACTATATAGTATTAATTATAGACAATATGATGTACATTAAATCATTACATCAAATTCATCCATCTGAATAACTGAAACTTGCCCCGCTTCTCCCCCATATCTTCTGCCTTCCCTATCCTGCTAGTCATCATTTTACTCTGTTTCTGTAAGTGCAACTTTTGAAAGATTTCATATATAAGAAAGATAATGTAATATTTGTCTTTCTGCTTCTGGCTTATTTCATTTAAAGTCTTCCAGGTTTATCCATGTTATTGTTAATGACATGATTTCCATATTTTGAGTGACTGAAAATATCCCATTATGTGTCTGTGTGTGTACATCTTCAAATATGTCTGCCTATTTATCTACTTGTTACATTTTCTTTACTTATGCATGGATTTTTGGACACTTGGGGTGATTTCTTACCTTGACTACTGTGAATAAAGCACAGATGGGAATGCAGATATCTTTGAGATACTGATTCCATTTCCTTTGGATGGATACACAGAATTGTACTGCTGGCTCATCTTGTAGCTTCAGTTTTGATTTTTTGAGGACCTTCTATACCATTTTGGATAATGGCTCTATAACTTTACATTTGTCCATACCTTTAGCAACATTTGTTATGTTTTTCCTTTTTATGTTATCCATTTTAACAGGTATGAGATGACATCTCTTTCAGGCTATAGGTCACAGGCATCTTTTCTATGGTTTTGGCTAGTCAGTGTGGTATGAAATGCTAGCTGGGCTGGCTGGTGAAGTCTGCAGAGGGCTTGCAGCTGCAGCCTTTGAGTGGCACAGCTTGGTTTCTTTGTGCACAGAGGTGAGAATGGAGCCTGGGTACACTGGGTTGGCCTGTAGTGTGAGTCTCTGTGGACAAATGTGGCACCTGGGCCTGCAGAGGAGGAGTATGAGTCCTGGATATATGGGAACTGATCTGTGTCCACTGCAGGAAGCCTTTACTCCACAGTGCTATCTTCTCATACACTCAGCTCTCTGAAGAATATAGTGAACCATTAATAATGGTCTTTGCATTTCTGAAAAAATCTACTTGTTCATGATTTACTTCTATTTTATATTTTGTTGAACTTAATTTACAATTATTTTCAACTATAGAATGGCCACTACTTTTTTTTTTAACCTAGTTTTCTTTCTTTTTTTTTTTTTTTTTAGGTTTTTGGAGACAGGGTCTCACTTTGTGGTTCAGGCTGGCCCTGAGCTCAGCCTCAAACTCACATCACAATCCTCCTGCCTCTGCCTCCCGAGTGCTGGGATTATAGGCGTGAGCCACCACGCCCGGCACTGTGGTATGTGGTACTGGTTGCTGCTAGGTGTGGGTCTCCACACCCAGTATTGTTATGTGGTTACCGGGGAATCGAACCCGGGTCCTTGCGCTTGCAAGACAGGCGCCGGAACCACTGAGCTAACTCCCCGGCCCTAGTTTTCTTTTTTTAATCTTAAAGTTTTGAATAGCAAAACAATTTGGAATCCCTGATTCTAACCTTGTCCTAGGATAAAGCCCAAAACACATCTTTTACTGTATGTACATGTGAGTGCATGCTTGTGTCTTAGTTACTTTTCTTCTTGCTAAAGCAAAATACCTGCCACCTCAAGTTAAAGAAGGAAAAGTTTATTTTGGCTTAAGGTTTGTGAGAGGTTTCAGGCCATAGTCATCTGGCTCCAAGGGAGGGTGGAATGGCATCTCAGAGGAGAAACAGTTCACAGCAAAGCAGGGCAGCAGAAGCCAGCCAGTAGTGAATCAGTAAGTGAGGACAGCAGCCTCCTTTCTGTCCCTTACATTCTGTCCAGGCTACACACCATTAGGGCAGATAATGCTTACACCCAGAGTGAGCTTTTCCATTATTCACACCCAGAAGTATGCCAAAGTAATCAGTGGGCTAATTTGGTAATCACACAGCGTTGATCTGAGCATCATACACTCAGTTCCAGCACCACACACCATGGATCCTGCCACCTCTGAAAAACTCTGCTTAAAACTATGTGAGGCTTTGGGGAGACAGCTAGACACCAGTCATAACAGCATGTCTGCTAAGAAGAAGCTCTCCATGTGGGCATTGGGGATAGAGAAATGGGTAGCACACCAAGAAAAAAAGAGAGTTCCTGGATACTGAAGGCAGTTATGTACTATTATCTAATGCTGCATAAGAAATACCACAAAACTTGTAGTTTAAGACAATACCCATTTACTTTCTTGTATTTCTTTTGTGTGTGTATGTCATAAATTGTTTAATAAGTGAATAAAGGCAAGTGCATTTTTAAACAAAACACTTAATTTATAATGCTTTTACTATTTCAGTTTACTAAATATTTTATTATTTTCCACTTCTTAGATATTTAGCAGTAAGAATTTTTAGCACTGACAAATTTTCTTAAAGCCACAGAACAGAAGTGTTAGCAAATAGGCCACTTTTATGGTCCTGCACCTCTATGTGAAGTGATGACTGCCTCTAAGTTACTTTTTTAAAAATTGAATTTATTGATACATTTGAGGAATGCATTATGATCACATTCATCATTGAGAATTTGTACCTGTACATGGTATATCTTGATTCCTATTTTCCCCATTCTTCTGCCCTCCCTTAAACCCCTCCACCTTCCACATATATAAGCTTTGTTTCCATCTTTCTCCTTCTTACACTCAAATTTTTTCTTTCCTGTTTTTCTTTTCCCCTACCTGTCTACTTTCTCATATTTTATAGGTCAAAAGTCTGAGCATAGATCAGCTCATTCTCCGCTTAGGACTTCAAAGTCTCCAATAAAGATATCTTCTGGGGTTTGAGTCTTATCAATATTTAAATGTGAAGAGAGTTGTCATCATTCTTTCCTTCCTTCCTTCTTTCTTTTTCTTCCCCTCCCCTCCATTACCCTTCCTTTCCTACCCTTCCTATCCCTCCGTCCCTCTCTCTTTCCTACCTTCCTCTTACTTCTTCCTTCCTCTCTCTCTCTCCCCTTTCTTTCTTTGAAGTACTGGGGATCAAAGTCAGGCCCTTGTGCTTCCAATGTAGGCACAGTACCACTTAAGCTAAATCCCTGGCCCTGACTTCAAACTTTCTGAGGTGAGAGAGAGGACTGACTTTAGAGTGTGTTAACATGATGGATGATGGAGCCGTATGTAATGATACCTAGTCACAAGTGTGACATCCTATTACCTCCATCATATTCTATTGGGTGGAAGGATATAGCAGATACCACCCACACTCAATGGGAAGAAATTATAAAAATGCCTGAATACAGAAATAGCGATCATGGGAATCAAATGAAAGTTTATGTGCCATGCCTGTCTGAATACCTGACATCTTGTCTTACACACAGTCATTTGAGAATGGTCTGCTGTAGTCAAAACTTGAATCTGCTGCTAGATAGAGACCTGTATGAGATACAGTTCTAGGAAGATCAAATAGAACTGGGAAATTCAGTCCCTCTGCTAAATATTTCTCTTTTAAGCTTTTATTTGCAAAAATACAGGAAAGATATCACCACACATTTGAGACAAGCAAGTCTCACAAAAGAAATGTCAAACTAACCAAGTAAAAAAATTAACTCCCAAGAGAGTAGAGTTAGAGGGGGAAGGAAGAAAACGTTAGCAGTACTATTATCCTCACTTGGAATGACCCAAGAGGCTTTCACAACAGAAAAATACTAAGAAATACAGGAAATGAGAGGACCCGAGATGTTAGAGTGTGATTGTAGAACAAAACTCACACGATAGGTGGGATGAATAGCTGAAGACTAAATTAAAAAGCCGAGAGTGAGAAAATTCCAAAATGCAGATACTGGGATAAAGAGATGCCAAATATATTAAATAGACTAAGTGCAAAGAGAACAGACTTTTACGTTATAAATGCAAAAGTAGATAATAGAGGGGCTGGGGAGTTAGCTCAGTGGTTCTGGCGCCTGTCTTGCAAGCGCAAGGACCTGGGTTCGATCCCTGGTCACCACATACCATACTGGGTGTGGAGACTCACGCCCAGCAGCAGCCAGTACCACATACCACAGTGCCGGGTGTGGTTGTTCAAGCCTGTAATCCCAGCACTGGGGAGGCAGAGGCAGGAGGATTGCTGAGATGTGAGTTTGAGGCTGAGCTGAGTGCCAGCCTGAACCACAAAGCGAGACCCTGTCTCAAAAAAACCTAAAAAAAAAAAAAAAAGGTAGATAATAGAGGATATTATGGAATGAACAAGTACAGAAACAATGGAAGAAAATTTTCAAAAGTTGAAGGCAGATTTAAATGTGAAGCAGTGTTAGTTTAAAAATATCACTCTAATACCTTGAGAATAAAAAGAAAATTCTTTTTTGTTTTAATCTTTATTGGTACATTAGATATATTCATCATGATTGCACTCCATAAAGGGGGTTTGAAGAGAAAATTCTTAACTCCTGCAGAAGAAAGAAACAAGGTCCCATGAAAAGAATATTATTTTGGCATCAGACAGTTCTGGATTCCAGGAACAAAAGAGTCCAGAATTCTAAGAGAAAATCACTTTGAATCTGAAATACTTGATTTAGTGAAGCTGTTATTCAAATGTAGAGAAATTAAGGACATTTTCATACATGCACATATATAAGAATTTTCTCACTCACAGCCTTCTCTGAGGCATTGATTTAAGGTGTATTCCAACAAAATGAAAGTGATAAATCAAAGAAAAAGGAATATCTAGAAACATTAAACAACAGTGATTATATAGCGAAACTTAAGCTTAAGAGAAATGAAGCTTTTTGCTCATGGTGTGTAAACTAGTCTCACACTTAGGGTTTTTTTTTTTTTTTTTTTTTTTTTGAGACAAGGTCCCACTTTTGTAGTTCAGGTTGGCTCTGAGCTCAGCCTTGAACTCACAGTAATCCTCCTGCCTCTGCCTCTCAAGTGCTGGGATTACAGGCGTGAGCCACCATGCCCAGCACTGTGGTATGTGGTGCTGAATGCTGGTGAATGTGAGTCTCCATGCCTGGTATTGTTCTATGTGGTTACTGGGGACTGAATCCAGGCCCTTGAACTTGCAAGGCAGGTTCTTGAACCACTGAGTTAAATCCCCAGCCCAACACTGGTGCTATTGAGCTCCTTATCAGTTTGGTTAGAAAAATAATAAGTGAATGTTATTTTTAAGTCACCAACTAAGACGAAACATTACTGTGTGTAGCTCATAGTAGAGCACTTAATTAGCATTTGGAAACCTGAGCTGCATCTGTACCATATGTGTGCATGCATGTTCATGTGTGCACACACATACATACATACATGCACATACACACTCGTAGCTTCTGAAAATAAAGGGTTGTAAAAAGATTTACAGGACAATTGATAAAAGTCAAGGAGGCAAGGACAATAATGTAAATATTTGTGCCAAATGATGTGGAATTTGAGAGTAGTGCATAAAAATCTCAGTGTATGCATGCATGCTTCTGCTGTGGGATTATTGGTGGCAAGTATGGTGTATGTAGGTAGACTATTTGAGTTGTTGTACAATGTTGTTTTACTTGTGTAATTAAAAAAGATATAGAAAAAAATGGATGCCATCCTTGATCTTTAGGAGTTTATCAGTTTATCTGGAGAGTACGCTGGTGCCCACCTGTCTGTAGTGCAAATGGAGAGAGAAATGCGAGAGGCTATGTACTATGTTGGGTGAATACAAAACTGAGCCTTAAAGGGGTGATGAAACGGGGATGCTTTTCAATGGAGGTGTCACTAACCACCCTGTCTCATCATCCTTGACAACTTCTCCTTTCGACAAAGGGCGTGAGGGTGAAGAAGCAGGAAGTGATGTATAAGACTGACAGTGTCATCCACACGTCTCTTTTTCAAAGCCACAAAATATTTTCAACCAGAAAGGAAAAAAGTTTTCTTATTTTATCCAAACTGGGTTGTCAGTACTTTTGCAGTTGCTATGACAACAGCATCTCTCCTCCTTCATTTGGATCTATTTCCAAACTGAGAACAATGAATGTAAAAGATCAGGAAATGGGAACAGCAAGCAGGCATTAAAGGCATTAGAATTATTTACCCCGGAGAAGTGAATGCTAAGAGGTGGCAATTGCATTGTTCTGGGCTATTAAAGGTTACTACTACATAAGTAGTTCTCTGCTGGGTGCAAGATAAAATCAGATTTATTTTAACTGGAGGAAAATCACTTTGGGGAGGAAAAAAATCCCTGATAGAAAGTTTTGTGGGACTGCTTTGGTCTGTCAAGGTAGAAGGATGCAGAGGCACTGGAGTTATGTGTCCTAGGCAGTTTGCTATTTTCTCATAAAGTCCTGGGTCAGTGAAACAATAACAGCAAACTCATGCAAGATGCTTGCTTCTTTGGGTACCATTCTTAGTTGTTTTATATCTATGATCACAATCTAGCAACAATCCTATAAGGAAAATGTCCTTAAAATTCCCAATTTACAGATGAGAAAGCTGAGGGACAGAAACCTTAACAACTTGTCCAAGGTCACACAGCTGATAAGTGGCAGAACTGGGAACTGAACTCAGAAAGTCCATGTGTTTATGTGGCAATACTTTCTTGAAATAATCACTCTCTTGAGAAATAATCACTCTCTCTAATTCCACTGGGGCCTTGGAAGCAATCCTATACAAATCCTTAGTCAACATAAGATCTAATGTTATTCATCTGTCCACTGAATTGTTCTTTAACAACTGTCTATTTTATTGAGTACCAATTTGCTACATATGAAACTCTGCTGCCACAGGCTCCTGACATCAGTTAGGCAAAACGTTCAAGAGATTATCATTAAAATGTGTCATATTGATTGAAAATTCAGCCAGACCATAGAGGGGCCCAGAAGCTGTATCACAGCAGAAAAAGTTCTTAAACTCTGTGCCTCAGGGTCCTCACTTATAAAATATCTGGCATAAGGCTGTGATGGGAATTAAATGAGTTAGCATGTGAAGGCACTAAGAACAGTGCCGCCTGGCTTATAGTAAGTGCTGAATGGTGTTTTTATCAAAGGCTCACGTTTTCATGAAGAGTGATTAAATCTGGCTATGGGGGCAGACACTTACATTCCTGGGACTCTGGAAGGGTGAGGCAGGAGGATTGCAAGATTAACCCTGCCCAGCTATGTAGTGATGTAGTAAGACCTTGTTTCAAAATATATGGGGGTTGAGGGAGTAGTTTATAGATGGGTAGGGGAATGGGAATAAATGAGAATTAAACTGTGTCATGTACTGGTAAAAATTCTCAATGTTGAGTGTGATCATGATGTGTATATGAAATGTACCAATAAAGAATTCAATTATAAAAAATAAAATAAAATTAAAAGGGAGTGGGAATGTAACAGTGCAGATGCTCTGGCTTTGATCCACAGTACAACTACATATATACAAGAATGAAAAATAGTGCCAGGAATAACAGCTATGTATTGAATGTCCATTCTATGTAGTTCCTATCCAAATATTGGGAAAACGGCAGAAAGCAAGATGTAAAATAAGGTCTTACAGAGCTTGTTGTACTAGGTCACAGACATAAATAGTAGGATAATTTCAGGTACTAATAGGTGCCATAAGGAAATAAAATTGGACAATAAGCTAGAGAGTAAGAGTGGGAGGATAAAGGATGGGGTGCTTTAGGTTGGAGACATTTCTGAGGGGGGGGAATTTGAACTGGGACCTGGATGATAGGAGGAAACTGGCCATGCTTAGGCTTGGGAGATGGACCTTCCAAACAGAGGAACAGCACATAGAAATCTGGAAGAAGTTTGAATGTGGAACAATGAGGTTAGAATGTAGGGAACCTAGGCAAAGTTGAGGTGGCAGTTGTGGATGGCTTCAGAGTTTGTAGTTTAGGTTGAGAGTTAGTGTCACCAGTTGGGGCCATGCTGTTGGTATCTAGTGGACTAGCCCCTTCCACACAGAATGCCACAGCCCCAGATACCTCTGGGGCCAAGATTGGGAAATCTTGGTTTCTGTACATGAGACCAGAGGTTCTAAGGCCATGAGCACAGACTGGAATTTGTTCTACAGAAGAGTCTCCAATGACGATTTGAAGCAGTGGAATGTCATGATGGGATTTACAATTCATTAGGTAGCCCTGGCTGCTTTGTGGGGAATGGATCACAGTGGGGCAAGGCTGCGTTTTCTTGCTTGTTTTTCTAGTCTTTGTATCAGAGGGGATATCTAGTCTAGATGAATAGAGATGATAGCTCATTTTAGGTAAGTATTAGAGGAGTTAAGGACAAATGGCAGGATTTGGGTGGTAGACATGATAGGAGTCCCCAAAGGTTGGTGCATTTAGACAGATGCATTTGCCATGGGATGAACGAGCCTTGGAGAGAGTCAGGATGATCCCATGCTAGGACTGGAGCTGCAGGGCCGTGAACACAGGGCCAGAGATCTGTGTGGAGAGAAGTGAGTTGGTGCACAGTGGTGGAAACCAAATATCCTCTCCTTGACCCTGAGACTTGGCAGATCTCTTAGCTGTTCAACAGGAGAGGCCACATAGGTTGTTGGAAACAAGTTCATGTGTGTGGGGTGACAGGATGGTTTCAGGATGATTCAGAGGTGCACATAACCTCTCTCTCTCTCACATGTGCTGTTCACGGTAGGTTTAGAGCTTTTTCAGAATCTCTGGTGCCTCTGGTCCCACTGCAGGTGGAGCTCAGGCTGTGGTACTAGTGCCAGGGAGTGGCTCTAAATATAGATGAAGCTTCTCTTGATTGCCCTCACTCACCTCCTGCTGTATGGCCTGGGAATTGCAGACTCCTGATTCAAGTGACTGCCCCTTGTGAGGCCTTAGTTTCCCCCAGTAGGAAATAATGCCCATAAAAGTCTTATTCTAGAGCAATAAGGCCTGGAGATGAGGGACTAGGTTTGATGGATTTGGACTTCTGAAAGACTTCTACATTTCACTTACTTTTTCCCTGAGCGTGCCGCTATGAAATGCATCTTATTTTGTAGAAACCAAATTATACTGCATAAGAGCTGATGTTCCTAGGGAAGCAGAATGAGTCAGAAGTTGAATATAAGCCTGGGAACATCCCCAAAGTAGGACGGGATTTCCCTAGCAGCTGATGGAGATGATATAAACAGCGTGACACCGTGTGACAAAAGAGCTACTGAGTCCCTCAGTGGACCTGGGGAGCCCACAGCCTGATTCTCACTGGCTGTCTCTCCCAGGGGCCCAAAGGCTGATCTGGGCATCTTCTTCCTAATTTACCTAGGTCTTACATTTCCGATGAAGTTTGGAAAGATTCAAAACAGGTAAGATGTCTTGTTAAATTGGTGAGCCGTTTCCTTGGTATTTATCCACAGGCAGACAAGGGCTTTCTGTCTTTGAGGTTAGCTAGAGCCAAGTAAACTGAGAATATTTTTGCAAAAATGAGGTGGTGTGAGAGGAAAAGAGATAAACCAGGAATGAAATTTTTTATGTCTACTTTTTTTTTTTTGAGCTTGAGGAAGAGCAGCAGCAATAGCAGGGAAGATGCCCCGTCCTCTGTTTATGTGGGTAGCTGAGACAGGGGCAGCCCTGGGGAAATAATCCAGTTCCACTCATGGTAATTAAAGGGAGAATGTCAAGTCTCCCAGAGGACCATTGCCTTTTGCAGAAGCAGAGAGCAATCTTTGCTTGCAGCCACTTACTGGAGGATCAGTAAAATGAGCCTTGTTTTGATGGAGTGTCCTGAAGCTAGTGAAGCATTCCACAAAGGGCATTGTCTCCAAGACTTGCTGAATTTATTCTCTTGAACTGTAAAACAAATGCAGAAAAGAATCATGGGCAATTAGTTTATAGGAGAGAAAGAGAAAGACAAATTGACAGTGACAAACATTTTTCCAGGGTGTGCTACATACGAAGCTCAGTGATATGGATGCAAAGGTGAAAGTAGAGGCCAGGGCAACTTCAGGGTTTTTGATCCATTCAGTTTCTGCCACAGCTACTGCACCCTGCTGTGGTAGTATGGGCACAGCTATAGGTACATGCAGCTGAATGAATGTGGCATTTTCCTGATAAAATAAAAAGTAGGCAAGGACCTTCCTTTGCCTTGTGAGCCATACTTTGCAATCTTTGGTTACAGCATGGTGGGTGCTTTCCAGGAAGGGTGACGTGACTCCATCTCAAGAAATTCTGTGTGGGGGCCGGGGAGTTAGCTCAGTGGTTCCGGCGCTTGTCTTGCAAGTGCAAGGACCCGGGTTCGATCCCTGGTAACCACATACCGTACTGGGCGTGGAGACTCACACCCAGCAGCAATCAGTACCACATACCACGGTGCTGGGCATGGTGGCTCATGCCTGTAATCCCAGCACTTTGGGAGGCAGAGGAAGGAGGATTGCTGTGATGTGAGTTGGAGGCTGAGCTCAGGGCCAGCCTGAACTACAAAGTGAGACCTTGTCTCAAAAAAAAAAAACAACAAAACCTAAAAAAAAAGAAGAAATTCTGTGTGGAAAGGGTCTGTGGATTAGTAAATACTCTTCAGATAATTTAAGATACAGCCTAGAATTATTAGAGTTGTGACTTTTGCTTGGTTACATAGGAGTGGTGTGTGTGTGTGTGTGTGTGTGTGTGTGTGTGTGTGTGTGTGTGTGTGTGTGTGTATAATATTTCTGCCTGGCCCTATCTTCAGAGATACTGACTTCATTGGTCTAGGTATGTTTTAGAGACCAGAATTTTTTAAGCTTTTTAAATGATTTTACTGTAACGCTAGAGTCAAAAACTACTGATCTGGAGAGTGAGATAAGCAGATAATCACAATACTGTAGGGAAGGTAATTTCTGTGAGAAAACAGGCCTTGATGTTGTGTTTACTGTATTTTAGACCAATACTGTAATTATTTACAGATAAGACTCATTTAATTTTCAGAGCCTTCTTTGAGGTAGGGACTTTTAATATCTTATTCTGTAATTGAGGAAACTGAGACACAGAAATGGAGCTTGGGAAAAAGCGATGTCTGAGTTGAGACCTAAAGGGTGTGCATAACGGAGGGAGGCATAGCTATGCCAGCCCTGTAGGTGAGAGTGGGCATGGGGTGTCCTGGAAGCAGCAGTATGGGGGTTGACCAGGATATAGAGAGTACTGTGTTCTTGGCAACTTCGAGAAGAGCTCTTCTCAGTGGAGTTCCGGGACTGAATCATTTAAGGACTCCCTGAAAGGGAAGAAGTGTTAAGTAAGAGTGAAGATGGTTCCTGATGGAACCTTCTGGAATAAGATAGGGCAACATGGGGATAACAAGAAGGAGAGATGGGCTCAAGGGCAGGATTTACTTTCTATGGGAGAGATGTGAGTAGTTCTAAATACTGACAGGCGGAACTCAGAGAGTGGGCACACTCCTGCAACTGCAGCAGTCTGGGAGCTGAGACGGAACTGCAAGTAAAATGTACCAATAAACTCAGTTTGTTTAGGAAAAAAGAGTCCAGCCCAGGCGTCTTAGTGATTTAGCAAGAGTCTGACTGTCTGTATATAGATATCTGAGTGTAGGGATGTAGCTCGGGGGGTTCAGTCCCCAGTGCAAAAAGTGACAGGCGGAAATCGGAGCAAAGGGAGAGGGAGGGAACAGGGCAACAGAGAGTGATAATGGTGCGAGTTTCAGAGGATCCAGAATGTTGGAGGAACTGTTAGAAGGCAGTTAACCTCTAGGAAGTAAAGAATTTTAGGGATGCAGACATTCTAAAGGCAAATGGGCAGAGAGAGAAAGTTCTATCCAATTTTTTTTAACCATGTCAATTTTGGTTTAAGGAATAGACATTCAGGCTTATTTAAGAGAATTAACTGAAGGCTGCAGGGAGGAAGGAACCCTTTCCACTGTTGGTGGGAATATAGACTGGTGCAACAACTGTGGAGATAAGTGTGGAAATTCCTCAAAATATTAGGATTACAGGTCTCATTTGATCCTACTATACCCATGCTTGGAATATACAGGAAAGGAAAGAATCATATCATAGTGACATATGTGTACCCATATTCATGGCAGCTCAATTTGTGGTTGCTAAATTTTAGAAACCACCCAAATGCCCATCAACTGGAGACTGGATAAAGAAGATGTGGTTTTTCAATAAAATGGAGTATTATTCTGCCATAAAGAATGATGTTTGAATTTATACTCAATTGGACATACCTTAAGGACATACTCATAAGTGAAATAAATAGGTCACAGATATATAAATACTGTATCTTTTCTCTGATATGAGAATCTGAAGATGTAAGTGATCTCTAGAGTGTATGATAGATTCTGTGAAATAGAAGATATTCAAAAGGAAATGAGTAGAGGAAAGTAATGAGGGGAAAGAAAAAATATGACCCTAAAAAAGGGAAAGCATATGTATATAGAGGGTGGGGGGTAGGGAAACGGGTAAAAATAAGAATTAACTCATGTCATATACTGGCACAGATTTCCAATGTTGGGTGCGATCATGATGTGTGTATAAAAGTACCAATACAGAACTCAATTAAAATAATTTACATATTAGGAATATATGCAGAAATACAAATTTAAATAAATAATTGAGCAGCAATCTGTATTTCTCAAATACTGAGAATAAAAGATAGTAAGTTAAAGGATGACATCAAGTATTTAAGGAGATTATAAGTAATTCAGACTCTGTTATGCATACCTTTAATCCTGGCACTTGAGAGGCTGAGGCAGGAGAATCACATGTTTGAGAATATTCCAGGCAACTTAATGGTATAACAAGACCTTGTTTCAAAACAAAAAAACAACAAACAAATAAATAAACCAACAGGAACTGAGGATATAGCTTAATGCAAAATCTCTGGGTTCAATTTAATCCCTGTTACTACTGTTCCCCCATACACTTTTTCTAGCTACAAAATTGTGTGACTTTTGTCTTTATGATCATCTGAGTTTGATTACTGCAGACACTATGTATGAACCCCAGATAGGAAGGAAGGGCAAAGAGACTTGCCAGTTGAGTCTCCTCTTCCACCATTACTCTAAGAACTCTCCTACCTTTCTTTTCTATCTCTTCCTCCTCTTCCATCAGTAAAATTTTTTTAGGGTTCTCAGTAGTAATCTACCACTTAAATCTCATTGACCATTGACAGTCACATAACTGTCCCATCTACAATAAGATTAATTTGGACATACTATCTCCAAACAAAATCAGGATTTCTTTTTTTTTAGGTTTTTTTTTTTTTTAGACAGTGTCTCACTTTGTATTTCAGGCTGGTCCTGAGCTCAGCCTTGAACTCACATCATAGCAATCCTCCTGCCTCTGCCTTCCGAGTGCTGGGATTACAGTCGTGAGTCACCACACCATGCCCGCCACTGTGGTATGTGGTACTGGTTGCTGCTGGGCGTGAGTCTCCACGCCCAGTATTGTTATGTGGTTACTGGGGATTGAACCCAGGCCCTTGCGCTTGCAAGACAGTCACCGAAACCACTGAGCTATATCCGTGGCCCCCAAAATCAGGATTTTGTTATGCAGTGCAAAAAAAGAAGGGAATGTGGATAGGCAAATAGCAAGGCCTATAACTGGACAGTATATCAATGATTTTATGAGTCCACGAGATCAAGAAGAGCCAGGAACAAATTGCTGGGGACTAGGAGCTTAGATGCTTTCTCTCCAGTGGTGTCTGGGCATTACTGTCTTCTTGCCCATGTGCTTGCTGTTTTTCTTTCTCTTCTCATCAGCCTCTTGTACATGTTCTACTTGAAGATAACTTTTACTTACAGTTCTTAGTGCTAGTTTCAGTTTCTTTCAGTTGTTTTAGTTTCTCAATTCTAAATTCAGGAAAATACCAGGTGAGGTGAGCCTATTTTGTTTTTCAGCCAGGCTTACAAATTATTCATTACTGCCTAGGCAATGGGTGATCCAAGCTTGGCTGGGATCATGAGATTTGAATCTTGACTATAATCATTCGACTGTGAGAGGCAGTGACCCTTTGAAGGAGTTCTGGAAAAAAAAAGTAATATGGGCTTTTATTTTCTCTGGAAGTAGAAGGTGAGGTCTTAACCTAAAGCTGAGCAGAGAAGCAAATAAGAAAGTTTAAAAGACTAAAAATCTGCAACAACTGCAGAAATAGGAAGCCTAGAAGATATTTAGGCCCTTTTGAGTCTGGTTAAGTTTTTAGGCCAATATTTTGCAACCAGTCCATTCTTGTGATGTGCTAATAGCCTAGTGATGATACACGAGAGATCGTTGTCGGGTCGATCCAGGGTCTGGATTCTTTCATGTAGGTAAGAAAGACAGGAATTTGTAGAGTATTAAAATATTAGAAAAATCACTGAAATGATTGCTAGCTGATGCTGAGAGGAACTGTTAGATTTTGAGACTTCAGAGGCTTGTGGTTTCCTGTAGATCAGATGATTACAAGATTTAGAATATGACCAAGAGAGAAGATGTTTGAAAAGGAGCAGAGATGAAGCCCTTGGGATTAAGAAAGCAAAAGGGTTGAGAGGCAAACAGAGAGGACAGGATGGGAAAATGGATAATGGAAAACAATAACTAGAATATAAATATTAGTAATGGAAGAAAGCTGAGAGTGGATGTAACTTGATGCCTTAAAGATAGAGTATAGTTGATTACACTTTCTTCATCACTCTTCACACCCAGCAGCTCACTAGGAGTCACAAAGTAGGTAACTTACAATTGATAAGCTTATAGTTCTGCAGGCTGACATATTTCAGGGCATGATGCAGGCCTCTTAATGTGGCACGAAGAAGAAAATGCATGATATGGAGACTGGAAGTTGGGGCAAACTCACTGTTTTTTTTTTAAATTGAAATCTTTATTGGTACATTACATATACACATCATGATTGCACTCAACAATGAGAATTTGTACCAGTATATGACACAACTTAATTCTCATTTTTCCCCACACCCCTACCCACCCTACCACCCTACCCCTGTATATATAGAAGCTTTGTTTCCTTTCTTTTTTTGTTATAATCTCATTATTTTCCCCCTCGTTATTTACCCCTTCACCCCTTTTCGCTTTATTTTCTATTTCACAATGTAAAACATACATTCTAGAACTCATTTACATCTTCATTTTCTCATACCAGACAAAAGATACGATATTTACACATCTGTGACCTATTTACTTCACTTATGAGGATGTTTTCATCAGAAACTCACCCTTGTGATGACCAACCTACCCCTGAGATAACAGCACCAATCCATTCACAAGATGCTCACGACTGAATCATCTCTTACAGGTTGTGGCTGTTAAATTTCAGCCTGAACATGGGAAGGCTTCAAACCATAGCACCAGGTCTTTCAAGTTTTCTCTCCTACAAATTTTATTGGGCTCATCTACTTCCTTCTATTTTCACTTCTGTCATGCTAGTCTAGTTTACTCTTCCACCCTACTATTCCTGTTGTGGTACCCAATCAACTTTTGACTCTTCTCAAACCATTCTCCACAATTGTAGCTTAAGTGAGTTTTAAAAATTATGAATAATATCATTGCTAAAAATTCATCAATGGCTCTCTCTTTATTTTTAGGATAAAACCTATGTAGGAAATTGTATTACTGTTAAAATATCTGATACCTCTCCTGGTGGAGATTCTACTTTTCTGCTTTACTGATGTCAAGCATGCTTGTATTATCCACAGGGATCCTCTTCACAAGAGGATTGTGTTTTCCTACTCGGTGGAAAACAAAATCTTTAGATTGCTTTATCATTTTGACTTACCACACCTGGTCCACTTTCTTCATATTTCTCTAACACAATGGGTAATTTTTGTGACTGTGGTTATCTGCTAATCTTGGGAAAAAAGAATGCCAAAATTATGTCCGTACAATTCTTCATTATGCTCTAGTGCATGGTACACAAATAAATAATTAATGTATTTTGATTACATGAACAGATCTGAATCTAGACCATCAGTGATCCCAGAAACTAGGCACTGTCCGATCCATCAGACTTGAAGAGATAGATAGAAAGCAAGAAAGGAATTTAACACAAATAGAAAGTGATCATGGAGCGAAGAGGAAAATATATGGAGAAATGACTGGAGGCAAAAAAGTCTTATAAATGCCAGATTTCATCTCTATAGATAGGGAGATAGTTGTTCAGGTCTAAGAGTAGACTTATGCTAAGCTAAACATCTTGCCCTCCATCTCTCCCTTCCTTGTTCTTTCTTATTTTATCAACTTGTTTGCATCTTCCAGATATTGCTTTTTTTGTAGGGATGCAGTAATAAATGAGTTAATTCCCAGTTTCATGAGCTTATCAAGTCAGGAACTAAATAATTTTGAGGGGTAGATGAGTCTTTCAAAAGAAAAATTCAGAGATATGAGAAATTTCAAGGAAAAAAACCCCCCAAACTTCTTTACTTTTCCCTGTCTGAATTTCCTCTATTTTTGTTTGTAATGCTTTTTTCCTTCATCTTTGTCTGCACATATTTTGCTCATTTTCCAAAGCCTGAATTTGGGAAGTACTTCATTGAAAAAGACAATAATCTGTGGTCATAGGGCATTTTCTATAACCCTTCAGTGGCCATGAGGTGCTGTATGCCAGGAGCTCTCAGTAGGATTTCTGTCTATGTCCTCTTTGTCCTTATCTGAAAAGTCATGGTTGTCTTCAGTGGGATGCTGCTGTATGTTCTGGGATGGACACAGCTGATGTGATATGGGTGCTGCACTAATAGCATCAGCCATCCTCCCTCTCATTGAATCTTCTAGCCCACCCTCCCTCCATCTCCCCCTGTTCTGATGGAACTATATACCTTTAGAATATTCTACCTTATCTTTTGTGTTCATGCTTTTCTCTTACTTTCCTATAAGCTCCTGGGGGCAGGAACTATGTCTGATTCATCTTTTTATCCTTCAGGGCTTAGCAGAGGTCCTGTCACAGAGAATCTATTTACTCAGTAAATGTTTACAGAATTGAATTGTGGGAGAATACCATTGCTCCCCAGGGAACTATTAAATCAGGCCCATTCTTTTTCTTTAGCACCATCAAGAACATTGTCAAGACATTGCCATTGATTCAGAGAATGTGTTTCTAGGAATTTATCTATTAAAATTAAAAATCTTGATCAGAGCTATAGCTATACATGGTAACAAATCGCATAATCCTAAAGCACTTATTGGCGAAAAGCAATAGCCTTTCACCCGCCTGCAGTCTCCTCTCCAGAGGAAGCCCCTTTTTAACTATTTCTGTTTTCAGTTGTTGTCAGCAGAACTCTAAATAATATACTTACATCTCTATATTTTAGTTTACTGCAGGAAATTTTTATTTCTCGTTTTCTGTGTAAGATGAAGGTTTAGTGCAAGCAAACTAACCCTTTCTTTTCTGCCCTTCTCCTCCCACTATTTGACACATTTTTAGTATTTCTAAAATTACCTCTGTAACTTCTGACACAGTTTATGCACTGTTCCTGTCCTCCCATTTTTTAAAAATCGTATCTATGTTGTTTCCTTACTTTCTTTGTAAAACGAGAACCTAAGTGTTTCTTTTCATTTTTTCTTCTACTTCTACTGTTCCCAGTCTCTTTTTCTCACTGTAGTTCTTCTCTCTTTTATGTTGTCAGCATAGTTAACAGCTACTTTTGTCCTTTAACTGCAGTCAAGTCATATTTTGCCATTAGAAGTTGACCATGAACCAATGCTTTTGTCACTACAACCATGTAACTCATTTGCTGCTGAGCCAAGGATTGAGCTAAGACCAGCACGTCCTGTCCTCTACTGATGTAAAGCCCAACCCTTGTGGAACTCAAAGAGGAATGCCATCAAGTAGAAATGGAAAGATTTTTATTTTCATTTTGCCAGTAGAATGGGGATAAGCAATCCAAATTTTATCACAGGAAAAATGATTATGAAATATAATTCTTGGCGTTCTTTTTGAAAAAAACTTTACAAGCTATATACAAGAGCCTCATTATAAGGTTACTAAACTTTTTTTTTTTTGGTTTTTGGAGACAGGGTCTCGCTTTGTGGTTCAGGCTGGCCCTGAGCTCAGCCTCAAACTCACATCACAGCAATCCTCCTGCCTTTGCCTCCCGAGTGCTGGGATTACAGGCGTGAGCCACCACACCTGGCATTGTGGTATGTGGTACTGGTTGCTGCTGGGTGTGGGTCTCCACACCCAGTATTGTTATGTGGTTACCGGGGAATCGAACCCGGGTCCTTGCGCTTGCCAGACAGGCGCCGGAACCACTGAGCTATCTCCCCGGCCCAGGTTACTAAACTTTTTAAGAAAATAAAAATAACTTAGGAGAAACTTAGGGATATTGTAAAGTAACTAATACTTTTATTTCTGTGTTAGGGACCATTAATTATGATTTTCTACAGTGTTCCTTGGACTGGAAAAAAATACTCAGGTCTAAGATTTTCCAGTGCTCAAGGGTGGAGGATGGAGCCTCAAGCCTTCTTGGTTCCATACTGAGCTCCAAACCTGATCCTTTGAAGGTGCAAATTCTCTCTCCCATTTCATTGGCTTAGTAGAAGTCCCAACACAATCTTCACAAATGAAGGAAAAACTCCTGCCTTACAAACTTCTCTTCACCTCAAATGGAATAGAGATGCCGTGAAGATCTGTTGGATTTTATCTTCTATTCTGAAGCTCACCAAATGGCTCTAGGTTACCAAGAGTTGAAACCATTTGAATGTTTCCCACCATTTCTTAGAGTCTCAGCTTAACGGTAACATCTTTAGAGTTCCTGCCTAACTCCACTGACAAGGTTAAGTCCTTTTGCAACACTGTCTGAATTGGTCAAGACTCTTTCTTTTGTAAAAATGGCAGATATTCAGAGTAAACTTGTTTAAGCAGAAAAGGAGCTCCTTGAGTCATACAACTGGTGATATAGCATTCACAAGTAGATCTATGGCAAATTTAGGTGCAGATTTTACATTGTGAACTTTGTCTCTTGCCTTTGCTTCTTATTTTATTCCTCTTTCTCCCCTCATTCTTCTTTTCCTTATCATTTCTGTTGTCTTTCCTTCTCTTTCCCCCTTATATATTCCCTTTTTTCTCTGTTCTTTTTTTAAAAAAAATCATATTTTAAATTTTTTTATACCACTGAAGTTCTAGTTTTAGTTTACATTTACTCTGTAGTTATAATCCTCAAGGTAATAGTCATGGCATTCTCCCAGACCCATTCATCAGACTCCAGAGAAAACTCTAACTGGCTCTTCTCATATTAAATGCCTATTGCTGAACCAGTTATTTCAACAAGGGAAGCAGTATGGACTTGGATCGCCCATGTCCAGTTCATGTGTTCATTCCAAACCACACAGGAGACGGTTTGTTTATTTGGAAAGACGGACTCTGTGGTCAAGAAAGAAAGGGCAAGAAGATTGCTGGACAGAAGAAACAGAGTCATCTGTTTCAATTAGATGTTGGATGTACTATTTTATTTGTGAAATTCTTTCTTTTTTTTTTTTTTTTTTTGAGACAGAGTCTTGCTTTGTAGTTCAGGCTGGCTCTGAGCTCAGCTTCAAACTCACATCACAGCAATCCTCCTGCCTCTGCCTCCTGAGTGCTGGGATTAGCACTGTGGTGTGCTGCTGGGCGTGAGTCTCCATGCCCAGTATTGTATGTGACTGCTGGGGAATCGAACCTGGGCCCTTGCGCTTGCAAGACAGGCGCCGGAACCACTGAGCTAAATCCCCGGCCCCTGTAAAATTATTTCTAAAGCTAATGAAACTTATGCTTCAAAGCTCCTTACTCATATTGACCCTTTGAAAAATTTAGGAAAGCATTTTAATGACAGATGTCTGTTTTTGTCTTTTCGTTTCCATCCATTATATTCCCTTCATGTTGAATAGCACTGGAGAAATGCAGGCAGTTTTTGAACAAAGTAGAAGTAAGTTGCTGACATATTTTGATTTGAGGTTAATGTGACATATCTACATGGCTTGTAGTCCGTTATGTGTATAGTTGTCATTGCTAGCCATCCTGTGATGTAAATGGCCTCCATATGTACTTCTGCTGTGACATCTATACGATGATGTGGTGCAAAAGTGCAAGGGCAAGGCCAAATCATTATTTGGAATGTGTCCATTAAGACCCAGCAGCAGAAGTAGGTGGCAGCAGGTGAGAAATAAAGCTTAAAATCTGCAGAACCAAAATCTAGATTGTAAAAGAATCTTACCAATTTTACAGTTTATACAGGAAAGCAATTTATTAGTTTTCCTGATCTCAGGACAACTACTTAAATAATGTGCTTGACACTACCAACACTAAGTTATAAAGCTTAAAGAAATAAATAAAAATAAACTTTAATCAGCCATGCTAGAGGAACACCTAAAAAGCTTAAAGAAATAAGTAAAGATAAACTTTAATCAACCATGCTAGAAAAAAATCTGAATTATCTTTCTGTTGTCTCCATATCAGAATTGTCATCAAAAGAAAAGACAATCAGAGAGTGAATATGCAGACAAAAGTACAGGGAAAGAAATAAAAATATTATATTTTCCTGGATTATGTTTTGTGATATTTGTCAGTTTCTGAATTTGTAATTTGTTTTGATTTCTTTACTCTTTCATTTTTTACCGTGGTAAAACATTTAACATGAGATCCATCCTAATAAAATTTTAGGTGCACAGTATAGTATTGGTAACTGTAAAACAGGGCTGTATGAAAGATTTCTAGGTTATTCATCTTGCCTAACTGAGACTTTGTATTTGCTGAATAGCAGAGTTATGGTCTGTATCTTAAATGTTGCTCTGCCTCGTGGTCCATCTGTTAAAGGCTTGTTCCCCAGAGTAGTGCTGTCGGGGTTTGTGGAACCCTTAAGAAGTGAGCCCAGTAGGTCATCTTCCTGCCATGAAAGGCATGTCCTTGAAGGGGGAGAGTAAGCCCCTTCTCTCTCCTTTTACTCCTTTGCCATGAGGTGAAGAGCTTCGCTCCGCCAGGCTCTTGTTGCCATAGCTTCTTGCCCAAAACAGAGCAAGGCCACCTGACCTTGGCCTGAAACCTCCAAAACAGTGATTGGAAATGCAACTTTTCTCTTTAGAAGTTGATTGAGGTGTTTGTTATACAAATCTGACTAGCACAAACAACTCTCCATTCTTCCTTCCTCTCTCCAGTCACCAGTAACCTATAAGTCTGACTATTTTAGTTACTCTATGAAGGTGTAATAATGCAGTCCTTGTCCTTCTGGAGCTGGCTTATTCCTCTTAGCATGATGTTCTTCAGTTTCATTTATGTTGTCCCATAGGGGAGGGTTTCTTTCCTTTGTAA
Source organism: Petromus typicus (assembly GCA_004026965.1). Taxonomy (NCBI): domain Eukaryota; kingdom Metazoa; phylum Chordata; class Mammalia; order Rodentia; family Petromuridae; genus Petromus; species Petromus typicus. Next base: position 52,400 of record PVIR01005458.1, read on the forward strand.
GGCTGAATAATATCCCATTGTATATGTGTATCACATTATCATCATCCTTTCATACACTGGTGCACATTTATATTGTTTGCATATCTTGTTAATTGTGAATAACGCTGCAGTGCTCATGGGAGTGCAAATATCTCCTCTGGATTTTGATTAAAATTCTTTTGGATATACACCCTGATGTGCAGACCAAATAGGCAGCAATACAATAATAGTGGGAGACTTCCATACTCCACTTTCAATAATAAATAGGAATTCCAGACAGAAAATCAATAAGGAATTAGCAGACTTGAACAACACTATAGACCAAACAGACCTAACAGGCATATACAGAACATTCCACCCTACAGCAGCAATTTACTCATTCTTAGCATATATTTACTTTTTGCTCTGAAGACAGTAATACAATACAACTTTTATTTAGTGATTACTGCTGGGCTACCCACTAATTTCTGATTTATAATTTTAAAATTTACACATATTTTTTGATATATTGTTCTGGAAATTTCAAGAGTCTATGAACATTTACTTACTTATTTAAATTTTTGCATTTGTAATTGTCCATTGTTTTTACATAGAAAATCCTTTGTACTTTTGAGGCAGACACCAGAAAAACTGAGCTAAATTCCTGGGCCTATACTATTATTTTTATAATTGTTTTACGCATTAATATTTCAATAAGTTATCCTGTCACAAAAGTAAATTGGAATGGGTGTATCTTTGGACTCAAAGCATTCTAAAGACCAGTGTAGTATAACTCCCAGGCTTCTGGAGCTGTTGAGGGGGTGGGTTCTCCAATCTCTTTGATATGTGTTAGTTATGAGATCTCTGTTGACTGGGAAAACTTCCTTTGCAGGTGAAATGTTCCGGAACGCTTCTCTTAGCATTAAATTGGCATTTCACTGGAAAATCTCTTAACTGCTGGAAATGTTCTTAGGCAAGAGATAGACAATCTAATTCTTTTTGCAGAGCAAGCCATATTGGACTAAAGAATCTTTCCAGAAGGAAGATTAGCTTAATTTGGAGATCAGTAGTAAATGTAGTGCCCCAAAACATTTATTGGATGTCTACTGGGCATGAGAACAAAGGGCTTTAGGGAAATCTCAATTTAATGGGGGAAATAGCAACAAACTTTCATAACATGAAGTGATAAAATATGGATAAAAGGCTCTGTGTACTTAGCAGAGGAGCTAATAGAAAATTTGTAGAGGAGATGACATTACTCTGGGTTGTGAAGGGCACATAAATATTTTCTAAGTACAGGTGATAGAGAGAGGAAATTCTGGGAAGAGCCTCAGACCTATCAAAGTCACAAGGGCAGAACTTGCAAACTTCCTTGTGGGGGAGGGTATGAGTATGTGCACCAATGCATACCCTGGGGAAATGGAGAAGAAGCTAGTTGGACTTGATTGTGAAAGAGGAGTCCAAAGGGTATGAAAAATTTCTGTATACCCCAAGTTTAAACCAATCTATAAATCTTTCATATAGCTTCTCAAATACTTGTAGTACTATATGGCAACAGACATTTTGTGTGCTCTTACTACATCCAGAGCTAAGTGTATTTTAGAGATAATCTCACTTAATCTTCATAATACTTTTATGAGTGGGTTCTACTGTTAACTTCATGCCACAAGTGTTGCTGTCTCAGTTCTCACGTGTTGGTCTCTATTCCTGCTGTTTTCTAGGTACTTAAGAGACTCCTGTAGTTTTGCACAATTAGTTTATATCCAGGAAGTCCTAGAGTTATTCTTTCCCATTTCCTTTCCTTATGAGAAGATAAAAATCTCTGTTTGGAGGCAATGGATGTGACCCCACATGGTGTCCACTTGAACCTGTGGCCATGTACCACAGGACATTTTGACCTCATCATCTTTTTTTTTTAGATTGAAATCTTTATTGGTACATTACATATACACATCATGATTGCACTTCACAGTGGGGATTTGTACCAGTATAAGACACAACTTAATTCTCATTTTTTCCTATAGCCCTACCCACCCTACCGCCCCCCTATATACATAAAATTTGTTTCCTTTCTTTTTTGTTATAATCTCATTATTTTTCCCCCTTCACCCTATTTCACTGTGAGTATTTTCTATTTCACAATATATATCATACAATTCTAGAACTCATTTACATCTTTATTTTCTCATACCAGAGAAAAGATGTGATATTTACCTATCTGTGATTGACCTCACCATCTTAATTCTTCTGTTTTGACTTTGAAATAACTGCTCCTGCTGTTTAGATTCCAAGATCATTTTGAATTCAAGACTTTTAATTAGAATTATATCAACTTAGATGGATTTCCTAGCTAGAAAATGTCTTTCTGGAGAGAATTCCATTAAACCAATTTAAATCTCTTGATCAATTTTCTACATAGCACAATTAGACCATTTCCAAAAATTTTCTCTCTACTGAAATTGTTTTCATATGGATACATTCTTTTCCATTTAACATCTGAAACAAAATTTCATGAATTGATTATTGTCCATATCGGATTTTATCAATCCTGGCTTTTACTTTGTGTAATAGTCATTATTTTGATCAAGATCATTTTTCAGGGTAAAAATGTGCAGATCTAAATTTTTAAAAATCAAGTTTGAGTTTGTAAAATTCTGTCAATTTATAGTCAATAGAAAAGTTTGTTATGTTCAGTTTTAGCTGTTGTGTATTCATGCTAGTAAATTAAAATTAGCATACATTATAGAATTAAAATAGTAGTGCTTTGTATTTGTTTTTATTCAGGGAATGTTGTGAAAGCTTTTTTGTGCACATGTTTTTGCCAGGGAAAGAAAAGAGGGAAGAGGAAGCAGGGGTGGGGGAAAGGAGAGTAAGGCTATGCTGAGCAGAGGCAGGAGCTGATGTTTTATGTTGTGTCTCTTGCTCTTGCTAGTCTCCAGTGCCCCTAGGAATTTGTGTGAAAGCAGGGTTTGAAGGCAGTAAGTATATCTATAAGGAATATCTGAGACACAGTGTACTAATTATGAGTGTCTAGATTAGGTGCAAAAATAGAGACTATGAAGCAACACCAGTCCAAACATTTCTGTTAGTATAACTAATAGCATTGGAAGCACTTGGCAGGTGAGGATCTTGGGCTCCTGGCATCTCCAGGGATTTCAAGACAGGAAGCCTTTGTACGGGTTTCCATTATATCTTATAAATCCAAGGGAGGAGAGGGTTCTGATGTCTTCCAGAAGCTCCTTTTCACCAAGTATCTATTACCTATTGGACTAAATTCAACCTCTTCTAGTGTGGAATGTGAGATCTTTTGTGCAATCTCCCACATGTCTACTTTCATCACTCCATATTGATGAAAACACAGGACACTTAAAGGGTTACTGTGTGCATAGCACTTGTATTCCTTTCTGCTTCTTCCCAGGCCAGTTTTGTCTAGAATTCTATACCTATCTTTCCCAAACAGGCTCTTTCTTCTGTGATATATATAGAGGATGGAAAAGATTGTGAAGGGAAGGTTTGGAATGTAAAGCATGGGGCAGTGACTAGGGAAAAAAGTTTGGTAAGACTGATGGACAGGGCTTGGTGGTAATCAGAGAAGAAGAGGAGCAGTCAGTTGGAAAGAACTGGGGAAATAGGAAGATCTGGAAGTGACTGGGGATGTGCAGAGTAGAGGATGCTATAGGAAATGTGAAGAAATGGAGAACAGATAGGACTAGAGGTGACTGGAAGGTAGTAGGGGTTAAGGTTAGGGAGAGTCAGTTGTGTCCTGTTCATATACTGGAAGCTTGATCCCCAGTGTGGTGATGTTGAGAGTTGGTGGGACATTTAGAAGATGAGGCGTAGTGTAAGCTAATTAGACCCTGAGACGCTGCCTTTGGAAGGCTCAATGTCAGTCAGACTGAGTTAGTTTCTGTGAGTGCGCTGTTATAAGAAGAGCAAGCATTGGCCTTGAGCCTTTTTTAAAAAATTGACTTTATTGGTACATTTTATATATACAGTATGATCATATTTAAACATCGAGAGTTTGTATCACTACATGACACATCTTGATTCTTATTTTTTCCCATTCCCCTGCCCTTCCTATAACTTCCACCCCCATATAGATGAGCTTTCCTTGTTTCTTGTCTCAGTACATAACTGCTTCTATCACGAAGTTGTCATTATGTTGTGATATTGTCAAAGGAGCTTTCATCAGAGACCAAATGCATGGGGCCAGCTAATCGTGGACTTTCAGCTAAGTAAACTTAGTTTTACAATAAAGTAGCCACTCTCAGGTATTTTGTGGTGGCACCACTAAATGCAAAGAAACATGCCTGTCTTTGTAGCACCTGTATGGGGATCCCAAGGCAGCTCCGACTACTGATGTTTTAAGTTGTGTCTCTTGCTCTTGCTAGTGGCATATGGACTGTGAACACCTCTCTCAGACACTAACCATAGTTGGGAGGGGTGCACACTGACTGAATCTTCAGTCCCTCAGGGTTAAGCCTTTGATAAGAAGAGAGTATATGGGGGGCCTCCTCCCCTTGTGTACAGTCACTGGCTCATATTTTATTAGAACAGTTTTTACCACATCATCAACCCATTCTACTGAACACAAAAAGTTTGCTAATTATTATTATTTTTTTTAGTGTTTAGTATGGAATTGAATTCCATCCCTGGTCCTTTAAATTTTTTTATTTTAAGATACTCTATTTAAGTTGGTAAGTTTTATAGGCCTCTTGGAGCATTGTGATTATAGGCATGTACTACCACACCTAGTCAAAATCATTAGTTCTGATCATGCTCAAATGTCTCATGATGGTCTTCTCCATGGTTTTTGTTCAATTAATGCATGATTCTTATTGGCGAGGACTCAGATTGTGAGATTAGAAGTCTTTACATGAATTTAATTTGGACTTAAGGCCTCATCAGATTTTTTACCTGGGCTCTGCACTGGGCTAGAGGTGATGATCATTTGGTAGGAGTTATTAGGTGGATTGAATAGAAAGCATAAGGTAAATTCACCTAATGGGGACATCTGGAAACAAAGTGTCTGTGACTGTCTTAAAAACTCTTAGCAAATGTCCTTGTGTGATTTCAGGTAAGCTCCTTGATCTCTCTAAGCCTTAGTATCTACATCTTCAAAATGGAGATCAAATAGTTATATCTTAGGGCTGTGATAAGTAAATGTGTTATGGTACATTTAGTGCTTATTTTTTTTCTATTTAGGTTTAAATTAAGTTTCAATTGATTTTTGTGTCTGGTATAAAATTGGGATTTAACTTAACTTTTTCCTGAATTAATAGACAATTGGACCAAAACACCATTAATTGAATAGTCCTCCTTTATCTTCATCAATGAGAAATTCCAGTTTTAAAAGACACTAAATTTTAATCTGTCCATTTCTAGACTCTCAAATTTTTGTCCTTTCATATTGGTCTAGTGTTGGGCTAATGCCATACTATTTTATTATTGTATCTGTTAGAGCTTGCATCTAGATGTCTCCCCAAAGCCTCATGCAGTTATAGGTGAGGCTTTTTGAAGGTGACTGTATCGAGGGTATGTGATGCTAGGATCAGTAACATGATACTGGAATTAATTCATGGCACAATGCTGGAATTAAGGCTGCACCACCCTGACTATGACTGCTACCCATGAAACGGTGTATACCCTGAGATAGGGGACACGAAGAAAGTTGTTTCTGGTCTCTTGTAGCTTGCTGCTTGCTGCTTGCTGTCTTCTGCCTGCTATGAACTGTTCCTCCTCTGTGATGCCCCTCTGTCATGCCGCCCTCCCTTAGAGCAAGCCAACTATGAACTGAAACCTCTACAATAAGTCTTTTCCTCCTTTGAGGAAAATTCATTTTGTCTGAGCATTGAGAACTAACTAACTAACTACCTTTATTGTATGTTATTAGATGTGGACCCTTAATCATCTATTTCAAGTTTATTTTTTGTGTGTTTTCTTAGGCATAGATTTTTTTTCCCCACCAGATGGAAATTTTTATTAAATTATTAGGTTCCAAAAATATTGGGGCTTGATTCTAGCATATTTATGTGTAGGCTAAAGAAGGAGTGATGTCTTTTTAAAGTAATGACTTTTCCGCTGGGCGTGGTGGCTCACTCCTGTAATCCCAGCACTTGAGAGGCAGAGGCAGGAGGATTGCTGTGATGTGAGTTGGAGGCTGAGCTCAGGGCCAGCCTGAACTACAAAGTGAAACTCTGTCTCAAAAAACCAAAACAAAAAAACCCCCCAAAAAACAAACCCTCCCCCCAAAAAGTAATAACTTTTCCTAAATGACATATACTTTAGTTTCTTTTTTTGTCACTTGGTTTTTTAAAAAATAATATTTTCAGATTTTAATTAAACATTTTCCTGCATAACAAATGTGATATGAACCTTCTTGATTTTGCTTTCCAGCTAGATACTGTGTTTTAGTTTTCTGAAACAGGTTATCATTTTGTAGTTCAGGGTGGCCCTGAACTCATGATATAGCCCAGACTACCCTTGAACTTGAGGCAATCCTCTTGCCTCTACCTTCTGAGCACTGGGGTTATAGGTGTGAGCCACCATTCCCGGCTCAGCTAGATATTAAGCACATTCATGTTGAACTATGATTCTGTCCAGTGCCATTTGCCTCTTCTCCTACCACACTCAAGTCATGTGGGTCTCAACCATGGCACTTGACCCTGTGAAGACAGCATCACTCTACTCCCTGGGAATTTTTAATTAGGCCAACAGATGATGCCCTTGCACACACAGGTGCCACCTCTCTGAGACTGGCAGGATTAAGTAGACACCTGGGCTTCTTGACATTACTGGAGTCTCAGAAGCAAGGATCAGCTATAGAAATAGAACTAGAGCTTAACTAGGCTTCTGATTTGATTGTAAAGTGAATTATTGAAACAAGGTGTAAATATTAGTACATCGCAGAGGCCAGTCTAAGAGGAAAGTTCAATGGAGAAGTATTAGGAACAACAGCCAAATGCACGGAAGTAGCTAGGCATGGAATGTGACACAAAACAGTTACCTGTGGCCAAACTGCAAAAGTAGGATGGTGGAGGGGCTGGTGCTTATAACATCATTCCATGTACTGTAAGGTATCCAGACAGTCTGAACAATTTGGGGTGAAGTAACGTAGGCAAGATGATTTATGCCATTTATTTATCTTTGGAAACTAATTTATTTCTGGCTGTTCCCTAGATAATTCTCTCTACTCAGTTCCTTATATACACTCACTCTCTATTTCCTTTCATGTTTTCTTCTACTTTTTGCCCTTCACACCTCCCTGTCTCCTCCTTCCATCTTCCATTGAACTCTCCTTTCTCTGCCTTGCTATATTCTGGTAATATTGGCTCAGTATGAGGCATTCTCACTTGCCAAAGTGGGGATAGTCCCTAGGACCTAGGAGAATTAGCTTTTCTTGTATTCTGTTCCTGTCCTTTATAGCAAGATATTTAGCATAAAAGCTTTGAGCCTACTGTGCCATCAGATTGTTTGACAAATGACACATAACATGAAAACAGCCTTCATAACCTGGAATAACAAATAAGCACACCCCTTCCCACCATGTGCAATGACCTATACATGTCAAGGCTTTCTGTCTACATCTAGGAAGATGGTGCAATTTTCTTGTCCTGCCTCAGGCCCACAGCTCAGCCATGGAGATGAGGATGTTGTCACTTTAACTGTGCTCTTTGCTTCAAGTTGCAACTGTTCAGGTTGCCCTGACACTTGATGGACCATCTGTAATTAATGTGTCACTCATGGTGGCACAAGGGAAGGGAAACATGAAAGGTCTTTTTTTTATTGAGATAGAAATTCAGCAGCTAATTCAGACAGCCTTTAAGCACTTATTATGCACAAATTACTGCTTTTGACTGAAGCCACAAGGTTGAGCAAATGATCCTCACGTTAAGGAGCACAACTGAGCAGAAACAGCAATTGTTAGCAAAGGGCAATGCCCCACGGTAGGCATGATAGGAGAAATGCTCACAGAATGCTCTCACAATGTGCTGGAGTTAAACACATTTGGGGAAAATGTATCTGCAGTGCATTTGACAGATAAAACTGTATAACAAGCTCTCACAAACTGATGAACAATATATGAACACAACAGAGAAATGGAAGAAAGCACACATAAAGGTCACTCAAGTGGCCAATAAGTATATATTTATTAAAAACAAGATAATATTTTACTCTTCAAAGACAGGGAAAAATTAAAAATGAAGGGAAAAACTCAGAGCCTGAAATGTGGGAAGATTTCTGTATTTTTGTATATCATTGGTAGAAATGTGAATTGTCAATCTTTTTAGGACTTTGATCATGCCATATTTATTCTACTTTAAAATGGATATCTTGTCTTGATTTTTCCTACTTTTGGCAATCTCTCCTGTAGAAGTAAAATTATTTATTGAAGCAATAAAATAAAACAATTTAAGTAAGCACTACTCCTTTACATTATGGAGTATTAAGTAGCTAATAAAAAGATAATTTAGTTCTTGGCTATTTCTCTGGGATGATGTTCATTATATGTTATTAAATACCAAGACAAGCTGCATAGAGATGTAGATAGTATAATTCTGTTTTGGTTAAAAATAAAGACAAAATTTCCCCTATATTTGTACATGTTCAAATGGGTATGGGAAAAGAATGAAAGTATATAATCCAGGCATTTTGAAAGGTTATAATCTAGACAACTTTTGTGAGAAAGAAAGTAGAAAAGAAAGGAAGGTAAGAAACATTATTTTTCTTTTATACATTTAAAAAAAATTGGTTTCATTACAAGGTAGACTCAGAAATAGGGAAAAGGATGCAGGTAGGGGGAAAAGGGTAAGGAGATAAAGGGCTTAAATGATCAAGATATATTATATGTGTGTACCATTCCTCCAAAAGGAGCATCACTGTTCTGTGTTACAAACACACAATAATGAAAAAACAAGCTGGGTGTAGTAGCATATACCTATAATCATAGCATTCGGGGAGTGGCACGCAGGAAGAGTGCAAGTTTAAACTTAGCTTGGACACTCTGCTTCAAAATAAAAAACAAAAGAAAAACCAGCTGGGGATATAGCTTAGTGCCACGGCTCTAAGTTCAATCCACAATACTATAAAAACAAACAAAAACAGACAAGGAGATAAGAAAAATTCACAAAAATAACACTACCACCACAAAAACTGATTTCAGATCATAAACTGCTGAGAAATTTGAGTAGACTTTTGCCTATTTTTCCTGGTAAGTGGAACTATAACCCCTGAACACTATAAGCAGAACAAACATAACGAACCCTGAAAGAAAAGAGAACAAACTGGCTAGAAACGCGTGGGTGAGTTCAGTTGGTTTCCTTTTCTCCTCATATACCCCAGGCTTGGTGCTGAAGAAACAAACACCTAGAGTGAATGAGAAAGGGAAAGAAAAAAAAAGCTCTAATAAAAGTTTGCTTATTTTGTTGAAGAATTAGGTAAAGATCAGTCCATGAAAGGAAAAAGCTTAAGACAATAACCACTTTACCACAGCCTCTATCCTATCTTTCCCATCCATACCTAGACCTCCCCCTCTGTAAAAATCTAGAGGGAGTCTCAGCCCCCAGTGGGGAAGAGTCAGAGAAAGCTGAGCAGGGAGCCAGGGCTGTGTCTACAGCACTTAGAAACAAGGTCCCTGTCCCCATTGTGGGAGCCTGGACTTCGTGAAAGTCTACCTAGAGGAAATGAGGTTCTTTGTGCTTCCCTAACAAAACACTCGATGCTAGGTAATTTATGAATAATATAACTTCATTTTGTCAGAGTTTTGGGGGCTGGAAATTCTCACATCAAGTTTCTGGTAGGTTCAGTATCTGGTGAAGACTGATTCCTGAGAGAGGAGGAACACCATGTAGAAGGAAGAAGAGCGAGATAACTACATATCTTGTGACGTCTCTTCTATAACAGTTTTGAACGCATTAATGAGGGGGGAGCCCTCACGGCCTTATCATCTCCTAAAAGCCCTATCTCTAATCATTGGTAACTCTGACATTTTGGAGTTGACACTTACCGATCTTAGGAGTAGTGTCAGAGAATGATTAGTAAAGTCGCGGTCTTTGCCATTGGTTGATGACAACGAAGCCACTTTTCCCAGAATGTTAATGGAGACCACATGGGAAACAGGAATTTCCACCTCTATTAGAAACTTCTGATGAGAGGTCAATATTTATGGAATGGGGAGTGTGCATTACTGTCTCCACCTAGTGATAATGAGCATTTCTATCTCCAGACAGATACTAAAAGTTTAGTTAAAAGGAAGATTTTAAATAAAATTGGAAATCTCATAGCAACACAAAAATATTTGCATTTCAACTGAAAATATCACCTATTATACTAAGATTCAGGTAGATTTCACCCAAAATGAAGACAGTAAGTTGATGCCAAAACTGAAATTATAGAGGTGTTACCCAATAAACACAAGACAGCAATGACCAAAATGCTTCAACACTAATTATAAAAAAGTTTAAAATAAATGAAAAATTAAAAATTTTTAGCAATATAAATATAAAAAGCTTAACATATGGGCTGGCCACAGAATGGAGGGAACAGAAGAAATAATCCGTTAACTAGAAGATAGATGAATAGAAATTATTCGTTCTAAAAGGAGTTAAAACAAGCAGATAAATAAAGCCTCAGAGATTTATAGAGGTATTATTTAAAGAGCTAATTATTATGTCAGAAGAGAAAAATGAGAGGGTTAAAAAAAGTACTCACAAAAGGAAATAATATTTGAGAACATCCAAAATTGGGAAAAGACATATTTAAAGAATTGAGTGAAATCTTAAAAGGGTAAATCCAAAGAAATCAATGCCATGGTACAAAACTTCTAAAAAAAATGAAGAGAAATATAAAAATTTTGAAAGAGGTCAAAGAAAAATGAGATTTTACCTATGGGGTAAAATGATTAGAAGATAATGTATGTCTAGTCAGGAATCTTGGAAAATGATGGCCCAATTTTGTTTTTAAGTGCTCAGATAAAATAACTGGGAATCCAGAATTCTACTATACCCAGTGACAATGTTCTTTAGAATGAAGAAGAAATTAGATATTCTCAGCTAAAGGAAAAGTGAGAGAATTTATCACCAGCAGATTTGCCCTGATATAATGGCTAAAGGAAGTTTTCTAAACAGAAAGGTTTCAGTAAAAGAAAAAAAAAAAAAGATCTAGGAACACTGGAAAGAAAGAACATGGAAAGCAAAAATATGGCAAATGCAATAGGCTTTTTTTCTTAAGTTTTCTAAATCATGTTTGATTGTTGAAGCAAAATTTAATATTGCTGGATGTAATGTTGTTGGATATATAAAGGAAAATAATTATGTTATAAATGGGAGAGGGTAAAATAATGTATGTTAAAAATGTTGATAAAAATTGAAGCTTTAAATAACATGGAAACACATGTTTATCATTTGAAAGTTTCAACGCAGTAAAGATGTTAGTTCTCCCCAAAATGATAGGTTGATCACAATTTTTGTAAAAATTGCAGAAATAGTCAAAATTATTCTAAAATATGCATAGAAGGACAAAGGAACTAGAATATCTGAAATAGCATTATAAAATGAGTGTTGTGAGAGGAACCACTCCATTTAGTTTGAAAATTTATTATTAGCTGTAGTAATCAAAACAGTATAGTATAGGCCACATAAAAAAAGAAACTTTAAAAAAATTCCCAATTTGGAAATTAAGTACTTTAAAAATTCTAATTTAGCCTAGATATTTTATAAAATACAATAAAAATGTGTTTATACAATGAAATAAAGACAAATGAATCATCCTGGCTCTTAAAAAAAATGCTAGTTTCTGCAGATGCTACATTACTCTGTCAGAATTTCTCTAAAAGTATCTAAATATTTACTCTCAATCTTTTCATTTCATTATGGGTTATGGGTTGGCACTATCTTCTGGAGTTACTATGAGTAGAACTAATCTGAGCAAGTAGAATTGTTTAAGAAGAAGTGTAAAATATTGCATTAGTCTGAGTAGGGCAGGCTAGAGGTCTTCAAAGTGTGGAGCTTTGATCCTAAGGTGACACTTTCAGTGTATCTGCAAGGCAAAAGCAATGAGCAGTGACACCAAATCTATTTCACAGTAAAACTCATGAATCAACATACTTCTATTAAAAAGAATGCCAGTTTAAATGTCCTTGACATAACAGTAAAAATATTAATTTTTAAAAGATTCTGAGCTTTGAGTATAAATCTTTTTATTATTCTGTGTAGTGAAATGCAATGTATGCAGCACTTCTGCAACTGAGTTGCAAGGCCAGTGTTAAGAGGATTTTTCAAAAATGTGACAGTGTCACCCTTCTATATTTTGTTTTGGAATACATGCTTATATTTAGTAGTCTAGTCACTTTTTCAAACTGTAACATCATTTTAACTTTAGAGAATGAGAAACAAGCTATGGTTTTTTTAGACATAAGTCTTGGGCAGGATTTTTTCCCTGAAAGTTAATAAAAAGAGCCAATTACTTTAAGAAAATAACTAGAGGTATTTGTTGCAGATGATAAAGTTTCATCTTCCAAACAAAAATTAGCATTTTTAAAAGCTACTACCTGTCGCAGTGAACTTAACAGTGTTCCAAGTTTTGAAGATACTTCTAGTAAAATTGGGGATATTAATTACTGAGATTTTTAATATGTCATGTAAATAAATTTCAAAAATTTGAATAGCTCAGTGAATCAATATTTTCAAATGACCAGTGAATTATTTTGCAAATTACTGAGGTAAAATATCCACTGAGCAATAAGATAGTCCAGCATATTTTAATATAGCACAGTAAAAAAGCAATGAATTCTACTCACTGGGAGGGTTTAATATTCTACATTGCAACTAACCTTTAAGAAAATAAGCACTTGTCAAGTTGTGGTATAATTTCAAAGAATAACCCCAGTCATCTGAAAGCATTATAATAATACTCTTCTCTTTTAATTACACATCTATGTGAGGGCAGATTTACTTCAAGCAAAACAACATATCACAACAAATTGTAGAAGCAGTACATGAATCTAGCTCTTTTTTTTTAAGTTATATGTTAAAAAGATTTGAAAAAGTATACAAAAGAATATTATCTTTTTCTCTAACAATTTTAAAACATTTAGTTTTACATTTATGTAAAACATTAGATTTATCTAAAACATTTAGATTTACATTTATGTCTGTGAAGTGAATTGTTAATTTTAAGTGGACAGATATATAAATGATTTTAAATTTTCTAGTTTAATTTCTAATATTTCTGAAATTTGCTAGTTGTAACACACATAGACTTTCTTTAAGATTGTAAAGTGATCCTAAAATCAAAGTTTAAGAACCACTAGCCCAGGCTGTGCTGCTATCCTCAGGTGATGAATTGCAGGTGAAAAAGCAGGTTCCTTCAGCTAGACAAGAACTGTCCAATCCCATTGGATTGTTATGTAAATGAGAAATAGTCCTTCGCTGTCTCAAGCCCCTGACGGACGGTGTTGTCAAGTCTGGCCTGCCAAACAGACCTGTGTTTCAGGGAGATCTGTCTGGCACCAGTGTGAAGGTTTGGACAGGTTAGGCATTCATTCTGAGGCTGGAAACAGAAATGAATTCTCAAGTTTTTCCGGTGATTCAGTTAGAATCAGAGCTGAGGCTGTGGTAGTGGTGTACAGTGAAAAAGGGCAAAGTGAAGATGCTTCAGAGCCAGAATTATCTGGAGGTAGCAATAAGAGAAGTCTTTAGAGGTTGAGTTTGGTCCCTGGGAAATGATGACGTGATTTACAAGAGCAGTAACTCAGTGTGCCTAGCAGGAACTTTGTGTGTCAAGTGAAAAGGAAGTGGCCAGTTCCATTTTGGCCATTTGAGTGTGAGTTCGTTATAGGTCAGCAAGACAATCATAATAGTAATTACTACTGATTTGGCTCTTACGCAGTGTACATTATTTTAGACATGAATCATACTAACTCAGGTAATATACAGAATAGTCTTGTGAAGAAGGTATTATTATTATTATTATTATTATTTTATAATCAGGAAAATTGGGACATGGTTCAAAGGTCAAGATCAAGCTCTAAAGTCCATGCTTTTAGTGGCTGTGTTATTGTTTCCTGATGCAACTTAGCCAGTCAGTAGTTTGCGTCCAGGGATCAAAGAGCACTCTGGATTGTTCTGCACATCAGATCTGTCTATTTGTAGTTCCATCAGGAAGTCAGTTCTCTCAGTATGACTATCAATTCTCCTTGTGTCTGGACTACTAGGAACTTGAACAGTTGAGCAGGAGTTTGTTGTCTGAAACTGTGACATCATTTCCTGAGAATCTTCTCTTTGCAGAAGGAGAATTTAGCCTACCATTTGCCTGGCTCAGACAGCTATAACTTTTGCAACAATTTGGAGAATGTATACGAAAGGCTCGTGGGTTTTCCAAGAGGGTTTCTGAAGAACTGCAAGAATTTGCCTTCTCTGGGCTATCTTTGAGACACTCGGCTGTTGCTCACATGATATTCTATTTCAACAGTTCTCTCTGGAGCTGTTTCATACCAGCTCAACCTTGTTTTCACCCATTGCTATGCATCAATGTCCCTTTTTTTTGGATTGGTCTTTAAGTTGATGTATTAGTATCTGAAATCATTTTCTTCACTTAACTTGATAGTGATGAGGACCTCAACTCTGCTTTATCATGTTATAATCTAGGATGGGAATCTAATTTAGACTGTTATAAAAATCGATGTTTTGGCCTTTTCCTTCCCATTCAGTGCTACAGGTTTACTGTCTTACAAAGCATGATAGTATCTGACTGAGTATCTGCGAAGTGAAGGATCAGAAAGGAAGGAAAATTCTCAGATTCCATGGAACACTTGTACAGGTAGCTGGGAGGAAGGAGCTGTCTGTTCAGGTTAGAAATCCTCATGTGAGAAGTCCAAAGAATGCCCCCAGGAGTTGAGTGTGACCTCAAGTTCCCTCCAGCCTATCCAGGCAGGCAGCAAGGATGAAATCCACAAAGAGTTTATTTTGGATGCACTCCTCGGTCCTTGATTTGTAGCCTAATTCGGCTAAAGACAGTCAGCTCCATCAGAGTAAGTATGTAATGGACAGATGTGAAACGCCAGGACATCTCATTGAAACAAAAGCTTTATTCTTTCTGATCCAGATCCATATGTGCAGCATACTTCCTTTTGTAACAATTTGTTTGAAGTGATTATTTGTATTCCAGATGTTAACTGTGGAGGGGGGGGGGGGACAGTAACACCTTTAGCATATCGGGTTCATGTTGTTATTTGTTTGAAATTTAAATAAAATTGGTGTTAGCCTTTTGAACATGAGTCCCAGGAGGAAAAGGATGGCATCCATTATTAATAGATGTGTGAGCATCTAGCAGAGAACTGACAACAGTGACTTCGGGGCTTGACCCATGTACGCCCAGTAGGTAACTGAAAGCCAGATTAAGCTGGCATGTCGGCCTTTATTATATATCTGTCTTCTTTATCATCTTAAACTTTGGTTCAGATCCCTGCTCAGCTCGGCACATGGACCTCTTAATCCCTTAGGGAGTGTCTAATAACTACTGGTAAACTAATTCAAAGTTTATTACCCCTACATTTACCTAATTTATCTTGTCCCCCTTCCATATTAAAGATGCCAAGGTAACAGTAACTAAGCTGTTTTCAAGATTTGCAGGGACATTTAACTGTCCACTTTCCAGGCCTTCTGCAGCAGTGTTTAGAAGTGTCTACTCCTTGTCTTAAACCCAAAATCACCTTGAATTCCGGGAACAAGACAGCCTTGCAGAACAGCTCGCCCCATGATGAGGTTGCCTCCCTTAAGTGGAAGCAATTATTCCATGAGAGGGTGGAGGCTGCTCCAACAGTCTTAGTTGTCTCATGTAGTCATCTCATGGGAAGTGGATTGTCCTCTCAAGCATAAGGACTTCTCCAGAGCACAACTGGATCTGGTTTATCCACCCCTCCAGCTATGCAGATGCCAGTCCCTGCCTTTGTTTCCTTCAAAGATAACCTTGAGCTTTTTATCTGTCCTTCCCAGCATCCCATGTTGACTTGAGTTCTTTTTTTACCCCTTCTCTTCTGCTTGGCATTTTAGGATGGGTAGAAAAGCCTGGTCTGTTAAAACTCCAGTAAGAGGCAGGAATAAGAAACCAACAGGAGTTGGAGCACTTGGAGCGAGCGACAGTGGGAGGTAAGGGGAGGAGAAGCAGTGTTAGCAGAATCTAAAGGAGCCATGGAGTGGGAATGGGCCAGCCAGACAGGGGGAGGGGCAGGGAGAAGTCCCTCCCACTCTCCTCCCACCCTTGTACCCCTCCAGCCGGCAAAGGGTGAGGGTATCAGGAGATTCAATCTGTGAAAGCAGTTATCTTCCTGGGCCACAGAGCAGAGAATGGAAGACTGCAGCATGCAACCAGCACAACATTAACTCCATGTGTAGCGGAAAACCCAATGTTTTAGGGGTTCTTGGGGAACATATACTAGAGACCAGAAAAGAGATCTGGAAGAAATGATGTTATGTGTGGTAACACACACCTTCCACGTCCTATAATGGCTTAAACTAGCCATTTACTCGTTGTTGCCATGAAAGTAGTAAATATGAAGGGTCGGCCCCATACCGTTCCTTAGACCTGAAGCTGACAGCACTTTATCTTTTTGTAAGTTTCAGAGGGATTATAAAGTCGCCTCAGTGCTGAGGATGGAAGAGAATTGTGCGTGTGCTTTCTGCTCTTTCATCTCAAAAGTCACAGGTTATCTCCAGTCTTGCTTTGTTGATCTTCTCTTATTTTGTAGCTTCACCTTCCTACCCTACTAGCAATCTCTTCATTTGTCTTTGAATTTCTCCCCTCTCCCTTTTAGTGGACTTAACACAAAATTTCTGTTTCTTTCTTTTTTTTTTTTTTTGAGACAGGGTCTCGCTTTGTAGTTCAGGCTGGCCCTGAGCTCAACCTCCAACTCACATCACAGCAATCCTCCTGCCTCTGCCTCCCGAGTGCTGGGATTACAGGCGTGAGCCCTCACGCCCAGCACTGTGGGATGTGGTGCTGATTGCTGCTGGGAATGAGTCTCCATGCCCAGTATTGTTATGTGGTTACCAGGGAATCAGGTCCTTGCGCTTGCAAGACAGGCGCCCGAACCACTGAGCTAACTCCCCAGCCCTCCTGTTTCTTTCTTATTCAGAGCAGCTTACTTACCTTTTGTGTTCCTTATTCTAGGTTCACTTAGCTTTGCTTAGAATGCCTTATTTCATCAACAAGACCACCTATTAAAGTGTGTCTTTATGAATAAACAGGTCACAGGTCATTTTCCTTTTATTAAAATTGACTTTATGGTACGTTTTATATATACATTATGATCACATTCAACACTGAGAATTTGTGCCTGTACATGATACATCTTGCTTCTCATTTTTGCCCTTTCCGCTGCCCTCCCTACAACCCCCATTCTTATATACATAGGCTTTGTTTCCTTTTTTATTTGCTATCAAATTTTTTCTTTCTTTTCTTTACTTTTCCCTACCTACCCTTTCTCTTTTCATTTTGCACATTTTCTTATTTCACATTAATTATTATACATTTTGGCATTCATTTACACCTTCAGTTTTTCATACTACAGAAAAGATATGGTATTTACACATCTGTGTCCTATTTCTTTCACTTATGAGTGTGTCTTGAGGAATTCCGAGCTTGGCTTGTAAAGAAACCAGTTTTCTCTGACAATGCTGAGAATCAGAGAGGGGAAGTGAGTTAAGACTGGTCACATGGGATTTGACTGACTTTTTTTGACTCTGCATCCAGCGCTTTCTTTATTCTACACCACTTTCCTCCCTGTATTCTCTTCTTGGAATAAAACCACTCTTCCCTTAATACCATCTGCCTGGCTTTTCTTTAATCTTGTGCAGTTCAGCTCTGCATATAAAGAAGCCCACACCTTGGTGGGAATCATTAATTTCCAGAAGCTTTTATTTCAGTGACTGCAAAGATAATTGCTAAAATATAGGTGTATTCCCTGCAAGAGACACATAAAAATCAACTCATTTTGTGGTCAGGTTTCCCACGGGCATCAAAGATGGGACCTCTAATCCTAGTTTTCTGAGGAATCTCCACAGAGTTTGTACGAGTCTACACTCCCACCAACAGTCCTCACCATTTGTTGCTGGCTAATTTCAAAATAGCAGCCATTCTTTGTGGAGTGAGATGAAATCTCAGTGTTGTTTTTATTTGCTTCTCTTGAATGATTGATGTTGAGCATTTATTCATATGTTTCTTAGCTGCTTTTACTTCTTCCTTGGAAAAGTATCTGTTCATTTCAGATGTCCATTTTTGAATTGGGTCTTTAAATTTGGGTGGGCTGATTTTCTTAAGCTCCTTATATACTCTAGATAGTAGCCCTTTGTCTGAGAAACAGCTGGTAAAGATTCTTTCGCATATTTTTTGTTGCCTTTTTGCTCTGTTGGTGGTTTTCTTTGTTGTGCAAAGCTCTTTAATAAAATTCAGCGATTTTTAACTATGTTGTGTCATGGAGGTACAAGCAGAGGAGGCCAAACATTTTGCCACCAGCTCAGTATACTCTCCTATCTATCATCACAGATAGTTTCAAAGAAAAGTGAATTCATGGAACAAAACAACAAAGCACCAGATCAAATAACCTTTGACACAAGAAGTGGAAATAATGAGTTAGATAGAATTTTTTAAAAAATTTAAAATTAGGAAAACAACATCCAAAATGACATAAGATCTTAGGAATGTGAAATAGGGATGAAATAGTTTGAAGAACCATTGTTAGAGTTTGGGTATAAAAATATATTGTTGAAATGAAAAATCTATTGTGAGAGGAAAAATTGGGCTGCAGGATGCATGGAGGTGAAGAACAGAGTAGCGGAGGGGTCCGTCAGTGGACTCTCCCGGAAAGCATGTGGGAGCAACAGACGTTTGGAAGTAAAGAAGAAACTGAAGAATTGGAATTCTAGTGGGAGTCCAGGAGGACAAAAAGAACAGATAGAAAGTGGTCATTTGCCAGAGTTAACATGGGAGGCAATGTGTAGACAGACTGGGCCTTCAAAGCCCCTGATTTCTGGACTGTCACCAAGAGCTCTAATCCGGAATGGCATTGCAAGTCGCTGTGGGATTCCTGAGTATATTCAAACATGGTAATTTATTATTATTTATTTACAAGAAACAGATTGTCTTCTGACCTTTATATTCCTACCGGGCTAGTTCCAAGCTATTGTTATAATAGTTTCGAGCACAGAGGAAGAATGCAAAATGTGTAGCAATTTCCAACTCAGTGGCTCCTGGTCAGATTTTGATGGATAAAGGAATGCAAATGAGACTCAAGGCCCTTGTTAAGCACTATTCCCCTTCCTCACTCTGTTAAGACACCGAAAATCAAGGCAGAAGCTTTAGGTTTTAACCCTTTTGTTCTCCAGTGCCGTTCTCTTCTGAAATTCTTTTTCTCTTTCATCTACATTTTTTCTCCTTTCACCTTTGATGTGGTATTTTTTCTTTTCCCCTTTTTTGGTTCTCTTTTCTGGTATTCCCCCTTTCTTCCCCTTTCAGTATTTCCACATTTATTTATTTATTTATTTATTTTTTGAGACAGGGTCTCGCTTTTGTGGTTCAGGCTGGCCCTGAGCTCAGCCTCCAACTCACATCACAATCCTCCTGCCTCTGCCTCCCGAGTGCTGGGATTACAGGCGTGAGCCACCACGCCCGGCACTGTGGTATGTGGTACTGGTTGCTGCTGGGCGTGGGTCTCCACACCCAGTATTGTTATGTGGTTACCGGG
>PVIR01005459.1:0-10030 GCA_004026965.1 Petromus typicus
CCTTATATGCATCTCTTCCGCCAATCAGGGGATCAGGTGTAGTGGCCTACCATTGGTCCGCGCAGCAACCAAACTATGCTTGAGTCAGCCTAGTACCCCGCAAGGAGTCATGTGGCAGAGGGAGCGCACGCCATCAGGAGGAAAGAGAAAGGAAGCCAGCGCCATCTTTTAGGTGTGGCACCAGCGCGGCTCTCCACATGTCACCTTTAATAGTCATGTATATATTTTATTATATCAATTGTCCTGCTCAAATTGACAATGAAATTCTTTCATCAACTAAATTAGATACAATTTCTAGTTGTTTGTTCTTAATTCTTAAGTTTTTTGTACTTGCATCCTAACTTGACCTTAGCTGTGACTCTTACCTTGTACAGTACTTGCAAGTTGGCTTCAGCTTAACATTGTCCCAGAATGTGTAAATAAGTGATATATGGAAAAGGATTCTGTGTTCAAATAGAGTTGAGATATGCTGACACTGAGTTAAAATACTAAAAGCTCTGAGAGGTCCTGCTGTGAATGTTTGTTTAACCTTATTCGAAATCCATGGTTTCCTACATAAGTGAACATGGAATATTTTTTTCTTTGTCACAGCTGTTAATAATACAGAACAACATTCCATTTGACATTTTCCTTTTCTTCTTTGTTTTCTTTATGGTTTTTGCATCTTCTTTCTTCCTCCTTTTTGGTATATTTCTCACTTGACCTTCATTTCTAAATTTAGAGTAGGGAAATGGCGAGAGGAGAAGTAGATTATTAGACTCAGAATTATACAGACAGCTTGAGGCCCCAAGAAAAATTCCCCGTAACCTCAGAAAAATAGGGAGATAAATGAAAAGGTAAGAATCTAGGAGAATATGTTGAAATGATAGAAAATGAAAGTGGTTCTGACATTATGAAATTTCTCATCGTCATCTCGTAGTCACTTAGATACTCAAAAAACGAGTCACTAATTTATTGATAATCTGGCCTTTCTCCCTGCTGTTTCTGATTTTCATGAGTGTTCTGTTTATCATACCATCTGTGACGCAGTTGAAGCATGTGGATGAAAAATAGGTTGCTATCTGCAGAGAATGTGACATGACCTATGCTAGGAAAGTGACATCCCTACTCATCTGTTCTTTGATGTCTTTCTCTAGAGAGTTAAATAACTTTTCTGTGTCTGGAGTAGTTAGTGACAGGTTAAAAGGAATGAAGGTAAGAAATTGTAATGCAGTCTTTTTAATCATTTTGAGGTTTTCTACTTCTTTATATGTGAAACTGTCTTAAAGTATTGGTTTTTTTTCCCCTGAATCATCCACATGAACTATGAATTGTATCTAAAGTATCTACAGTCACAGACAACTATTACTTCTTGAGAATAATAATAGCCAGAGGGTAGAGCTTAATGATTCAAGAATCAGCTTCATATAAAGACTCTATCTTAGTCTCCCTAGAAACCAACGATCAAATCTCATCAGGGTCAACTTAGCCCTTTCCATAATAGATAAATTGAATAACATGCTGTTTAATCTGTGTGTGTTATTGAATGAAACTATGAAGAATATTTGGTACGCATATTAAAGACACCCCCATTGTTTTGTTGAGCAAGGAAAATTCTAGTGTTGTTTTTCTTAAAATATTTAACCTTGGGTGATTGCAGATGCACAAACATTTGAATGTTGTAGTGTCATTCAAGATTGCTTTTTAATCAGAAAACAATAATTTGTTAATGGGTGTTTTATTTTGTGACTAGCCTGTCTATGGTTTCTGGCACTTAGGGGTCTTGAATTAGGAGAAAATGCTTGGATAGTTGATGATATTTCTAAATCTTAAATTTCCTATGTTATATGCCATTTTTCTGGGTTTTATTTGGAAAGGCAAATCTACAGAAATTTTTCCATTTCTTAAAAACTTCCTAGATTGTCTAAGACCTAAATGTTCATGTTAGAAAACTTGCAAAATACAAGCTAGTATGAAGAGGCAAATAAAATAAAATATTACTAGTCCACCAACTCAAGAGGCTGAGGCTGGAGGTTTGCTTGAGACCCTGAGTTCAAGGCAGCCTGAACAACATAGTGAGATCGCTCTTAAAACAGTTGGCAGTTGTCCTACTTTCAGTTAGTTCCTGTTAACCACTGGTACATAGTTGTTATATTCTTCTAGCTCACTTAATTACTTCCCAGTATTTCCCTGTTCACCATGTTTAAACATTCTTTTGACATCTTTGCATTCAGCTTTTGTTTCCTCACAGGAAGGTACTAAGCATGGAATTGTTAGCTCAGGGGATATGAGAAATTTAAAATCTTTCTCTGACATTTCCAGTTTGCTTCTTAGAAAAGTGCTATGTTGGTATGCTTGTGCTGCTGTAACCGAAAACCACAGACTGGGAGGAAATTGTTTTTTTGGGTGCTGGAGACTGGAAGTCCAGGATGAAGATGCTAGCAGGGATGTTTTCTGGTGGGGCCTCTGTTCCTGACTTGCAGATGGCTGCCTTCTACACATGGCACACTCACATGGCTCTTTCTCCGAGTGTGGGGAGAGAGAGAGAACACATGCTTGCAAACTCTCCCTCTTGTAAGGACACTAGTCCTCTTGGGTCAGCGACTTACCCTTTGGATCTCTTTTAATCTTAATTAACTCCTTAAGGACTCAGTTTCTGTAGTTGGGTGCATTGAGAGAGGGCTTTGACAAATGAATTTTAGAGAAACATAGTTCAGCCCAGTTTCACTACACTGGCATTCATCATCAATGAGTGAGAGCCCCCAGTTCACCATTTTGTTGCCAACACTACATAACACCACACACGTGTGTGTCTTCACGCATGCGCGTAACATTGCTAATTTATTGGAGATAGCATTGTTTGCATTTCTTTGATCCTTACTGCCAGTGAAAAAAATTTTTAGAGATTGATTTCTGGTCTTTACACCTGCTAGGCAAGCTCTCTGCTGCTGAGCAACATCTCTATCCTTGTTTATTTTGAGACAAGTTCTCTTGTAGTCCACCCAGGCTGGCCTTGAGCTTGTGATACTCTTGCTTCAGCCTATCTAGTGACTGGAATTACAGGTGTGTAGCACAATACCTGGTTCAGTGAAAAAAATTTTTAAATATCTGAACATTTTTGGGTGAGTTTTCTGCTGTTGTATATGACCACTTTTTTTCTGTTGTTGAGGTTGTTCTTAATTGATAGTAAAAGTACATTTTCACTTGAGTGTTTAGCTATATTTGTATTTTGGCAGACTTTGTTTACACAGAAAAGGAATTATTTAAAATGTTATTTATCTTTGGACATTAAGCCATTATTTACTTTTAACATAAACAGAGTGTACAGGATTAATAATGTATGAGTTTCTGTATTAATGAATCATATGTTTAATGCTCACCATACATTCATAAAACCTTTTTATGGTTTGGATGCATTGATTTGCTGACAGTGAAATATTGGTAGCAGCAAGGTTAATGCAAAAATCCTCCTAGGTATTGTTTACTGCAAATTAGCAAATACAGCAATGTTTCCTGAGATGTGCTCCCCAGAACTAGGATTTGACAAGCAGTCTGGTGACAAGAGTTGTGTTGGTTAACTAGCTTTGAGATCTGCTGTGTCCTACAGGAACTGACCGACTCCAAGAAGCCCGATAGTGAAGAAGTCTGCCTTAACTTGTGTAAACTGAGTATCTCCATAACATATTTTGACCACAGAACATCTTATCTTATTTAAGTTCTGCTCATGTGATTTATGTTCATTTTTTATTTTGAAATATTTATAGATTCACAGGAGGTAATAAATGTATAGGCAAGGGCCATGTACCCTTTACTCAGTTTTCCCCAGGGGTAACATCTCGCCTAATTATCAGAAAACTGATATTGGTGTAAGCCACAGAGCTTGCCTAGATTCCAGTAGTTATACATGCACTTGTGCGTGTGTGTGTGTGTTTGTAGTTCAGTATAGTTTTATTCAGTATAGTTTTACTCTGAGCCACTTTGTGTAACCACACACCTTTCCCTAGTCTCTGCCAACCAGAGAACAGATCTGTTCTGTTTCTGTATTTTTGTAACTTAAGAAGGTTACATGACTGGAATTGAGTGGAATCAGACTCTGTTTAGCCTTTTGAAACTGACACTTTTTACTGAATGTAATTCCCTTGAGACTTGTCCATATCATTGTGTCTGTCAACACTTCTCTCATTTTTGTCGCTGAGTAGTGTTCTGTGATGTAGATATATCACAGTTCGCTTAGTCACTCAGGGCGTGACATTTACTCCTTCCTTGTCTTTGATGATATCCGTTAATGCCCTCTGTGGATACCATTCTGCAGGACAATAGTTTTGGAAATTCTGTGCCACAGAAATGCCACTATTAAAAAATTGTCAATTTCTTAAAGACGAAGACTGAGTTATACAAATTGTCTTTTTATTACTTCATTCAGGAATTCCAGAGACGATGTAACACTTTGATTTCATTGATTGAAAAAGAAAATATGGAAATTGAGGAAAGAGAGAGAGCAGAAAAGAAGAAACGGGCAACTAAAAATCCAATGGTAAAATTTTCAGCATTTTCCTAACTTTTAGGTAGAACTCATGTCTTTTACATGATTAAATACCTGTGTTTAACGCAGTAGTGATACTTCTAAAAACTGTTCTTATGAAGTATTGATTTGTTTTGGACACATAAAACACGGCGCTCCAATCACCTTTCCTCTATCTTTGTAGACCATAAGGCGAAGGAGCTCCCTAGTAACAGGGCTCAGTATTTTAAAAATCCCTTATGACTCTAAGCAGAAGTACTCAGCAAATCAAATCCTTTGAATTGAGACAAAGCTACTGTGGGGTCAGGCCGAGGGGCAGGGGTGGGATGAGGTGGTGCTGAGGTTGAAACTGGGAATTCTGATTTGATCAGATGAGTTCTCTGATCTATGTGGAACTACAAGTGCCAGTGGCAACTTTGAGCAGACAGTGTTCTTTACTCAGTATTGAGTTAACTACTGGACAATAACATAACTTGATTTTAATATAGTCAGGTTGTTTTGTACAGCTATAATTTAAACTATTCCTAATAGATCATATTATTCGAGTGTGGTTAAGTAACTTACCATATTTCATTAAATCTAAGATGCTTTCCAGTGTAATACACAATTTTATGTATCACTAAGAATGAAGTGCTGCCACATATCTGTTAGCAGTTATGAGATGCATCCTGATTTCACAGATGCTAAAAAATGAAAGATGTGCATTATAGAAAATATGAAATATGGTATTTTAAAATCTATTGTAAATGTTTTTAAAAATACACTCATAAATAAAATTTTGCCCAGAACTTTTAAGTATTAAGTCGTCCTTAAGATAAGAGTACATTTATAGTACTGTGTGTAAGTAGATACTTGATGACTATTTTTGATGGATATTTTATGTCTTTTCATAAAAAGAAACATCTTTAAAGGTTATTTTACATTGGGTTATACAGTTTGTTGAACTACATAGAACATTAGCTGTGAAATATGACACTGAAGTGAATATTCATGTTAAATTTTTTTTAATGCATTTACATCCTAGATTTAACATTGTTGGGCCATTTAAAAATGTGCATATTGGAGCAGAACATTAAATCTGTTTCCATTTTAGTCACAGAAAAGAAAAGCAAAGTCAGCTACTGAGATCTCTGGAAAGAAGGATGTCAAGAAGGTGAAATCCTAAAGTCTAAAAATAAAGTTTTAAATGGGAAACTGCTATTTTCTTGTTCCCTTCTTCAAATGCTAATTACCAGTTCCAGTGTAATCATGGTACTCTTAAGAAAAAATCTTTTTGGTTTTGATTTCTTGCATATTTTATATATTTTACAATGCTTTCTACCTGAAATGTGTAGCTTTATATTTTATGCATTCTGGTATTTTGTGTACTGTATCTGTGTATTTCATGTTGTCATCAAAACCCTCTCAGTCCTTCTTTTTTGGAAGCTTGTGCTGAGGTTTTAGCTTTTCTATGTTTTATATGCCGCTGCTTTGAAAGAGAACCTAGATTCTATAGCTGTATTATTGTTGTTTCATACTTTAAATTTATATGGCCGTGGAAAAATGAATTAAAATGATTGAGGAGAAAGACTTTTTCACTTCTTTGTTGCTTTCTTTGCTATTGAGTCTGGACTTGTATGTGTGACTGCATACTGTGATTAGCATAATAATTGTTTCTTTGAGGTCATCTAAATATTTTTTTCTTAAAGGAATAAAGGATGAGAAAAGAAAAATATTAAAAAAACTAATATTTGATACTGTGCTTGCTGTCAGTATGCATTACATTTAAATTATTCTCTAAATATTCAAGTGGGAAAATATAATAAAGAAATATCTATAAGAAATTTAATTATTTCCTGTGTTTTGTGGAGTAGAAAGCAGTGTGTTTACTGAATTGTATTGCTCACTACAATTTTGTTGAAAGCTAAAGCTTTGCTACTGACTTGTATTTGATCTTCTGTTCTGGAGAGCCAGTTCAGTGGAGTCTGGGCATCATGTGTAGATTTATTAACACCTAAATTAGGCACATGAAGTGTTTCAATATTATAGAAGAAGAGGAGTCTGTATTCGTTAAAACACAGTTATGCTCAGGTAATAGTATCATAGTGTCAAAGGTTTATTCCATCAAGAATTAATTTCTCACACTGCGAATCTCAGGCAGAGCAGAAGGATGTGGGATGGGAGTCATCTGCTGCATGAACTACTGCTGGTTTGTTGGTGCATCATCCGGAACACGTGGCTTTTTCAGTTGCTACCATAGGAGAGAAATGAAGGGCTGGAGAATTTCATGTAGGCCCAGCCTGCAGCCTAACGTAGGTCTAGTCACAATCACTTAGATTTCATTGCCCAGAACCAGCCACATGGTCCTGAGTGTCTGCAGGAGAGCTGATAGTGGAGGAGACAAATGGAACGTCTTACATTATTGCTTTTACTAGCTTGCAGTTTGCTTCCAAGTGCTAGTACAGAGCTCTAAACCTCAAAATTAAATCTTAGAATTTTTCATTCTAGTGAGATGCAAAGCTACCGCGTCACCTTGGTGGGAGAAAATGACACCTCGGAGAGTTTCACTGATGCTTCCAAGTTTTTGGTACTAGAGAACAAGCAGTGAGGAGGGCCTGCACTCCGAACAATCAGTTCAGCCTTTCTTTTACCAGGGAGAAATGAAAATAGAGGGTGAGAACAGGTACCTTTAGGGTCTTTGAACACTTTCATGGAAATTTAACATAGCTGCTTTTTGTTCTTTCTCTGTTACCCTGAAGTGGATAGAACTTATGTGAGTGTCTACTTTAAGATAGAAAATCTGCAGGTAAGAGGCTGGGGATTTAGCTCAGTGGTTCTGGCGCCTGTCTTGCAAGCGCAAGGACCCGGGTTTGATCCCTGGTGACCACATACCATACTGGGCGTGGAGACTCACCCCAGCAGCAACCAGTACCACACACCACAGTGCTGGGCGTGGTGGCTCACGCCTGTCATCCCAGCACTCGGGAGGCAGAGGCAGGAGGATTGCGGTGAGTTCTGAACTACAAAGCGAGATAACAAAACAAAACAACAAAACAAAGAAAACTTCCAAAGTCGTGTGGTTGTTCCATGCCGTGTTTCCTTCATTTAATTTGCCAAAGCTATCTTTCCCAGTAGACACATGGTAGGGTTTTCCTGCGGTGTAAATACATAACCAACACTGTCGCAATCCCTACCCTTGAACCTTATCATTTCTGTGTGTGGAGGCCGGTTTTTTGTTTGTTTGTTTGTTTGTTTTTGGTGGGTTGCTTTTTTTTCAGTACTGGGGGTTGAACTCTGGCCCTTGTGCTTCCAAGGTAGGCGCAGTGCCATGGAGCTAAATCCCTGCCCCCCCTTTAAAAAATTTTTAAAACTATCAGTATTTCCTTGTTAAGAGGCTTGAAAACTTTAAAAAAAAAAAACTTCTGCATGATAGACTACGAGAGGTAGGGGTTAACATCTCTGGGAGCTGTTTTCAACCAAAAACTGATGGGAACTGGTGTGTAAGTATCTCAGTTTTCTCACCCTTGCACAAGGTAACTATGGTACATTGTTCTTATATTGGCCAGAATTTCACAGGATTAAGCTCCAGTCCACTACCGAGTGGACATCTTGCAAACACATTTATTGAGTGCTTTCCTTTCTCCTGTAACACTTCCCCATTCTCAATGTGGATTTCTTAAGGCCAGTGCTTAACTACCTTCATTAGAATCTCGGTCTCAAGTTTTCCTTCTGAGGGAACCAAATGAAGACATTTTATATGCATAGCTCTTCCATGCCCTTAGTAAACTCCTACAAGTATGAAGTATTTTCCTTACTGAGAATGTCTTAGTTACTTTCTTGTTGCTGGGCCAAAACATCCAACACCCACAAGTTAAACGAGAGCTTTATTTGGTTACAGTTTATAGAGTTTTCAATACATAGCTGGTTCCAAGGCCGGGTAGCATGGTAGAGGGGCAGTGGCAGGAGAGAAACAGTTCATGGCAAGCCAAGCAGGAAGCAGAAGGCCCAAGGGAGGAGGAAGGATGTATTCAGCTTTTCAGGCCATGCCAACAGTGACCCAACTCTTCCCTGCAGGCCTCACCTCCCAATCTCACACCCATCTATGAACCTGTCAGTGCACTACTCCAGTATCACACATGCATGATCCAGTCACTCCCCAGAGCCTCACCTTTGAGTGCATGATGTTCTGGGGGACACTTTAGATACAAAACATAACACAGTAATGATTGGGTAGTATTCTGTTTATCCATTTCTACACCATCTATCTCTGTGAAGAGTGGATGCTGTGACTGGGTCAGGATATCCTGCACTAGCACAAAGTACTGTGTTCTGATTTCTAATAATGAAATTTTCTCATGCCATTCTCACAATGGCATGGGAAATTATTAGACAGGTGTTGTGAGATTCCCAAATGTTTGGTAAAGCCAAGACTGGTGCCTAGGTTACTGTCTATAAGCATTTTCTATGCTACCTGGTGCCCCTTTGCTGTGCAGTAGGTCATTTAGATAGCTGGTTGAGGTGTTAGCCCTCCCCATTGCACTGGGTATATAAACATCACATAGTCCTGTGATAGGCTTTTTTTCACCTGTTGGTCTAGTGAGCTGATCACTTGTCCTTTTCCCCATATATTGCTTTCCTGCTGGGGGAACTTTTGCCTAGGCCACTGTAGTCAATTCAAAGCTATAGTTTTAAACCGATTTTCAACCCTCAACCCTGCCTCAGTAGTGTATCCAAAACCTACTTGTTTATTTTCTGATCTTTCTGTGATAGAGGTACTACATATAGATATGTTATACAGGTATGTATACAGTTATGTGATACAGGTAGTAGAATTCTTCAATATGTATACTGTTCTTGAGGGTTTATATATTTCTGAGGTCGATGCTGAACACCATATGTTTCTAGCTTACACCTCTCATGAATGCTGTTTTGGATTGAAGTGTCTTCTGCATTAGTAGAGACCAAAACCCATTTGGTATATCCAAGACAGAAAAGACCTTTGCATATGGTCCCACCTTTGCTAGAACATTTGGTATGTGTCCATCTACATCAGTTCCCTAAAATCAAATCTCAGTTGTCAAATGCTATTTGCTTTTGTTCTGACTTGACCAGTTTTTTTAAAATTCAAATCTTTATTGGTACATTATGAATACACAGCATTATCACATTCAACTTTGAGAGTTTGTATCACAATATGACGTGACTTGATATGACCAGTTGGTTTTGCATTGGCTCTCAGAGCAGTACTGGGATAGATGCTTTCCCCTTTTGTACTAAGATTTCCATGGCATTCCATCTGCTATTTCCCAGTGGAGCAAGCTATGTTGTTTAGATTTAGATAGATGGTCTCCATTGACTGCAGTCAGGTCTGAAGTGTGAGTATCTTTGTCTTTTTCTTCTTTCATGTATGTCTGTCCTGGTTTCTAAGGCCTTAGGCTTTCTTGTTATTCAGTTCCTTATTTTTCCCTGACTTGCTTTTCACCACTACTAAAATTAAAACTACATCCTGTCCAACAGTTCTTAGTGCATGTAAAATGTCCCGTAGTCACT